>RWGY01000912.1:0-148807 GCA_007726485.1 Eragrostis curvula | reverse complement strand
AAAGTCGAAAGAACTCCCATGTGATTGTGGGTCATACACTCATCACCTGAACACACAACACACGAGCCAAACCATGGGCACAGTATAATTACAGATGCTACAGAGTTGCAGAAGATGCCCAAGACTGGCAAGGGTGTAGCAGATGGGCATGTTGGGGCCTAATCTTGGCGAGAACGGCTATATGCTCCGAAAAGCCACGAAAGAGTAACATATAGCATGACGATCATAAAATAGAATCAAAAGCTAGGCAGGACAAGAATTGCATTCAATCGAAGAACAGAGAGGATCGCGTGCCCCGCCAATGACAGCCTTATATTGAAGTTAAAATGAGTTACATGAACTACAAGTTACAATGACAGTATTTTTCAAGTTACATGAATTCTGAGTTTCATCAATTTACAATATTATTCAAGTTACAATGAGTCCACAACTTAATTTACTAAGCACTGATGTGGCGGAGTTTAGCAAACTCGAGGACATTGCAGTCCGTAGTGGTGCGAAACCAAATCGGTTGGCGCACATTGTTGTCGACAACGGGGAATTCAACAAAATGATACGCGGCAAGCTTGATATCAAATGCAACCGTGAAGTCGTTGTTGAAGTCAGCCAAGTAGATATGGTCTCCCCTGATCTTCTCAAATGTGGGCAGAACCTTGAAAAAAAACATATAGTTAGAAGAAAACCGGCAGTTCATCCCAAAGAAATACAGAGACGGTACCAAAAACTATCATTACCTTGAAGAAGAACGGGCAGTTGAGGCCAAGAAACAACAACTCTCCGCTTTCAAAGATAGCTTCCTCTGTTAACCATGCATCCGTGTCCGGGTCATAAGCCTTTGCTTCCACTCGCTCAGGCCAGACGAAATCGCACTGACGATTCAAAAGAACTCTTGGGCCCTTGTAACAATCAGTACATTGGCCATGAACACAGACAAGAACAAGGCGGCCATTACGCTGAGCAAGGTAGAACGCGGCCCTGGGGTTGATGTTGTTATCACCAACATCAATAGGCCCAGCCATCTTATTGGGGATGACATCCGGGGTGTCGATGTTCCAGCGAAAGAGGTTGCCATATCGGTCCACGGCGACAAGAATTTGAGGGTCCATGAGCAAAACATCCAAGAGGCGGATAGTACATCAACCTTTGGGGATTTGAGCAGGGTCCAAACGTAGCATGCCTGAGACGCGAAGGCCAAATGCCCATTATTAAAAATGCCACAATCAAGGAACCCTCCTCTTCGTCCGGAGTGCGGCAAAGTACGACGTCGTTCGACATGATAAACTTGTCTTTGATTTCGACTAAACATTCTGCTCATTGGTGGCCAGCGATCCTCTATAACAAAAATAACAATTCAACGGTATAACACAAATAATGTTGTATAAAATACAGTACATAATTTTACGGAAATAATATTCTTCATCGAAAGTACCTCTCATGCTTTGAGTGGGTGGCATAGGACGTCGTTCGCCGCTCAAGGGCTGATACAAATAAATGTGCAACACGCCGTTGATTGTGTTCATCTCTACAAGCCAATCATCCTTCCCGCCGATCCAATCACCCACGGCATGACATCTATAAGACATACCGTTGGACATGTCATGAAGCCCGAATGCGCCGTCGGACTGCTGTACATCGAACTCAGAATCTAAGTCATCTTCCGGTGGTCGAGAGGACAGCAGCAAAGGAACGTTAGCATGCAGGCGACGAGTATCGCGGCATGTGTTCTGCGCATCTTGGAAGTGGAGGCCAGGCGAAGCACGTCTACTGCGTCGAGCCTTTCGGCGATTTTTCCAGACAACTCGGACGGAAGGTCCAAGAATCGACGATTGCACAACCTGTCAGGCTTCCCCTCCATTGCCTCTGAGAAGCGATGGGAATTATGGGTGTAAAATGAGATATGGCGGGAAGAGGACGAACCGTGTCCCTTGGTTAAGGGATATATAGCCTTTGGACGTCCCTTCGACCCCGTACGACGCCTATTCGAACGGACTCGACGCGTCGAATCCGTACGACTTCTATTCCGGTCTCAACTATTGATCCGTTCACACCACTTTGATCCGTTCACACCACTTAAGTCGGTTCGCGCCGCTTGGGTCGGTGAACAAGGCATTTGCTAATGGCATCGCTGCAGCTAACGCAGTGGTGCATGGATGGGATCGAACGGCCACTCTGGTAGTAAACCATTGGACTCGCCAAACTAAAGAGGCTTGTCATCTCAGCAGGTTTCGTAATCCATCGTTCCCTTGCCCATGTGTAATAAACCGTCATTCAGATCAGGTCTACGCACAACAGGGCGCGCAACCTCTGTAAGCCATGTCCACGAAGCCTAATAAGCCAAATGTAAACGATGGCACAAAGACAGCACTAGTCGCTGTGCATTGCGCACCGTCGGATATACGTGCGTAAACTTTGGTTCACGCAGGATGGGCGGGGCTCGCGTAATCAGGCGATAGAGCCCAGGCCCGCCAAACAAAAACTGTTGTCAGGAGTAAACCACCGTAACGGAAGCGTAAACCGTAATCCCGTAGTGCCCGTGTGTGTCGGTCGGTGCATTGGGGAAAGGCCTCGGCCCAAGGAGCCAGTGGGCCGAGGTCCAATGAAAAAGAGGACGATACACAAGGTAATTCCAAACAAATGTCACACGATCGTAAGCGTGTAGTAGCGCGCCGTGCGTGGCGTAAAGCCAGTCACGACTTGTTTCTCAGTGCTTTCTTGCGGCGCAGACCAAAGTTTACGTTAGCGAGGAGTTGGTTTACTTATTCTGATTTGTTGTCTTGGCTTACAAGGGTCACGACATGATCGCGTAAACCTGATGGTCAGGACGAGTGTTCGGTTCCATGGGCACGTACCGGAATACGGTTTACTTTTCTGTTACGCTGGTTTACATATGACAACCCTTTTTTTTGGTGAGCCATAATGGTTTACTACGCAGCACTGTGTCTCTATCGGTGGTGTAGGCACATTGCGCCGTGCTTGCTGTGGATACATCTGATCTGAATGACGGTTTCGGTTTACATGGGCAAACCTGATCTCGACGGCTGTTACAGTGGGCAAGGGAATCCCGCTGGTTTACGCAGGTCCAGGCGTTAGTGCGTAATCCACAGTGAAGTGCTGTGCTGTATATATGCCATCGTTTACATTTGCGTGGCCTCGTTTGCTTATTAGGCTTTGTGGACGTGGTTTACAACGATTGCGCCCTGTTGTGCGTAGACCAGATCTTAATTACGGTTTACATGAGCAAAGGGACGATGGATTACGGGACAATCGCGCTTGTTTACTACTGATGACAACCCTTTTTAGTTTGGCGAGTCCAATGGTTTACTACGCAGCACCGTGGAGTAGTGGATCGATCTATCGCCGGTTTACGAACGTTGCGCCTTGCTTGGTGTAAGCCCAGTCACGACTCGACTAGCTTGTCAGTGCTTTCTTGTCACAGTCGCAGCGTCAGACCAAAGTTTAAGTTAGCGAGGCGTTGGTTTACTTAATCTTATTTGTGGTCGTTGCTTATACCGGTGGCGACATGTTGTGCGTAAACCTGATGTCAGGACGACTGTTCGGTCCCGCGTGGTCACGGGAATAGGGTTTACTCCGTCACGCTGGTTTACTTACCCCTGGCAACCCATTTTAATTTGTTTGGTGAGCCCAATGGTTTCCTGCTACGCAGCACTGTGGAGCGTGACCTGTGCCATGAACCTGGCCGCATATCGATCCCGGCCGCTTACAAATGCTTTGTGAATGGCCGCCGCGGCCGCCACGACGCCGAGATTACCGGGGTTCTCGCAGCGTCAGACGACTCGACTCGCATGTCAGTGCTTTCTTCTCACAATCGCATGTCAGACCAAAGTTTACGTTAGCGAGGCGTCAGTTTACTTATTCTGATTTGTGGTCGTGGCTTACAATTGTGGCAACATGTTGTGCGTAAACCGGATGTCAGGACGACTGTTCCATGGGCACGGTTGTGAATATTGTACGTCAACCTTATGTCAGGATGACTGTTCGGTTCCGTTACGATGTTTTT
This sequence comes from Eragrostis curvula, assembly GCA_007726485.1. Taxonomy (NCBI): domain Eukaryota; kingdom Viridiplantae; phylum Streptophyta; class Magnoliopsida; order Poales; family Poaceae; genus Eragrostis; species Eragrostis curvula. Next base: position 144,789 of record RWGY01000912.1, on the reverse strand, counting down.
TTGAAATGTAGTGGGCGAGTTTTCTATAGTGGGCGATGAAGCGGGGTGGAAGAGTTGGCAGCGTGTTTCGGTAGTGCCGGCCGGCTAAAGCGCGCGTCCAATGGAATTGAGTACTGCGGCTGGAGACGATAAAGATGGAGCGATGTTGAGTGCTCGAAAGAGTGTTGTTTCGCAGGCAGCGTCACAACAGTGTTTGCATGCACCAACTAGTTCACCCAATAGCCTAAGCTGATGGGGAGAGGTGGGAAATTCACTTGTGGTTCAACAGTGTCATCACTAGTGTCCGACTCCAGGTGGGAGAGGATCCATGGCACTGGCTCTTGACTGAAGAGTTTGTGGACGAATTCGTGGAGAAGCCAGTGGTTCTGAGGGGCCAAGGCCTTGATGCCCAGGCCACCCTCGAAATTGGTGAGCAGGTAGTGTCTCAAGCAACAAGACACCGCTATCCAGAGCACTTATCGTCCCACTTTAGAGGAAGGCATGCCACCGTTGATTTACTGCATGAATCACTCCATTGGGGAGCTGGAGGCAGCATGTGGTACACAGTAACACAGGCAGGCTGGAGATTGGTAATGAGGACCAGCTGCCTGCCGGTGGATATAAGCCGGCACTTCCAACCAAGAGGTATTTGTCACATTTGGCGATCAGAGGCAGGTAGTCACCGTTGCAGAGCTTTCTGGGGCAGGCCTTAGGGCTGCTGGAAGGAGGAGATGGGGGCGCCAAGGGATCTAAGACATTGAGGCCGCCCCATCGCCTCAAAGAAGATGTACATGGAATTTGTGGAAGTTGATCACCAGACCCGTGGCCGCAAAAGGCCCTCGTCATGCGCCAGGTCAATGAGGCTCCACAAAGAAGTTAGCGTTTTTATGTAACGTAAACCAATGCAATAATTGCCAAACGGCCGTACATGTGCCTGAGAGTATATCATGCAACAAACCTTTGAGCACTTTAATACCAGGAATTAAAAGCAGCCACGCAATGTTCCACATACTTAGTGATGTTCCACTCAATGAAGACGACGACCAAAAAACAAATTGCTAAACTAAGATAATTGAAGCTGTTTCCGAAGCCGCATATCTGAGATAAAACGTTTTACACATGAATTTGCGATAATTCTAGCGACGTGAGCCTTGCGATAACACATGTATTGGCAACCATAACATATCATGTTGTGGTTGCTGCCTTCTTGGACGGCCGAGTTTTTGAAGCCTTAGGAGCTTTACTATCCATTTTTCTCTTCCGACCTGAGGTGATAACATCTTATGAATGGATTTATCCATATATCATAGGAACCTAAAATAACAGCATAGCAACGTACGTACCTTTGCTTCTTGGAACTTCTGCATCTTGCGGAGCTACATCATCGTCATCAACATTCTCCTCCGGCTCTGGGTTGGGCTTCGACATTTTCGCCTTTTTCGTGATGTGGGTCTTTGGCCTGACAACACACGAAATATATGTGAATATAAAGTTGTCATGAATCTAGGATAATGCTAATTAAGAAAGAGTGAAGAGTTGAAAGCATAAACAAATATATATACCACTTATTTTTTAGAGGGCATCTTGGTATTGTATGACCTTTTTCATTGCATTCACTGCACCTGTACTTTGATATAGCCACACCAATTCGTTCATGAAATGACTTTATCCGTTTGGAAGGAGCACCTCTGCGAACAATTCGCACTGGATCCAAAACCATGTCGAAGTTTGAAGGGCAAACAGTTTTTATCATAGGTCCCTGATGATTCCCTTCCTCTTGAACTTGGTGTTCTTTGATGAACTCACATACTTCCATCAAAGCATCTTCCAACTTCTTCGACAAGATGGGGCTCAGTGACGCATCATACGAAATCCTAGTTGTGTTCTTGGATGAGCGTTCGTCGTTCGTTCATGTTCGTTCATCGTTCGTTCATCGTTCATCGATGAACGTTCGTGGGCATTCATCGGGCGTTCTTCATTCGTTCATACTCGATCACCGATTATGAATGATCGTTCTTATTCGTTCTTCGTTCATCGCTCATTCTTAAGCGTTGAACGCTTATGCATAGCGTAGTACTAGATTTGATCCTTGACTGGTTTAGACTAGTTTGGCTAGTTGTTTGTGACTAGATATCGGGTTCATTGTCCCGAAAGGGAAGCTCTAGGTTTACCGCCGTGCGGGGTGCCTCGAGGGATCTAGAGTTATGGCAAGTGATGCTAGCATGGTGCTAGATTCTCTTTCCATCCTTGTTTGTGCATGTGCCTCAAGGTTTGTAGAGGTAGGTGGCAGGTGGTGACAGCCCTGTCCATCCTTCCGTAATCCTCCACGTTCGGATATGGCATAGGAGTTTATACAAAAGGCCGGCGTGGCCTGGCAGACCAGGCCTAAACCGGATCTCCCGATGATCTCTAGCCATAGGCTCTTAGATCTCACTAGTGTAAGCCTGACGTAGGTAGAATCCTAGTACGCTATTTGGTAACGTACATTAGCAGGGGCGGGCCTACTTTGGTGCAAGGGTATTCAATTGAATACCTTTTGTTTTTGACAAATTGTTTTTTTATATATTGTGTATGCTACTAATAAGCTTTGCAAAAAAAAAAAAAAACCACACAACAACACATACCCAACCTAACAAACAATCAGTTCTACATTAAAAGCATGAAATTTTGAAAAGTTGTCCAGTAGTTTGTAAGGTTTCTTCTCATTTCATTGTTTTATATCATCTAAATTCATATATTATCACTTTAATATGTTGAACAATTAGTGCCACAATGCTTTTATGTGCTCAATATCAAATCTGGATCAATTTTTCGCTTGTGTTTGATGTATTTTTTACGCAACTTCTCTTAAATTTAAGCTTGCGTAATTTTTTTGTCCCGTGTATAGAATTTTTTGAATACCCATACTTCAAATCCTCAGCCCGCCACTGTACATTAGGAGTAGCACCCGTTACTTAGTTTTGCTCCTGCCTAGACTTGCCTCTCGCCTTTTATCTGAGAGTGGAATCCTCTGTGTGTGTCACACAATCCATTATATATCTTTATCACTTACCCCTGCATTGGATTGTGGGTTTGTCTTTCATTGTAATCTATTGAGCATAAGTACTACTGTTGACCATGTCTTCCTTTGAGAAAATACAAATCACGATACCCCGGAATACTCTTGGGTGAAATGCTACAACGGGTTATCCGTGCACTTGCGAATCCTCTTATCATGGGAATGCCGATAGGACATCTCTAGCACTCCTTGCTAGTGGTGGGCTATCTGGTAATATTATTGCAAGACTCTTTAACCCAAATATCGGTGTACCGTAAGGAACGCCAACACCGTGCAGGTCGCTGAATCGCGTCGTCGGGGCGGCGGCGTGCATCGAGACTCAAGGCGGCGGCGTCCAGGGTGTAGCAGCCGCGCCAGCGGAGAGTGCCGCGGGATCGCGACCAGCGATGATGAAGAGTCGTGTGGCGGCGGCGCGACGAGATTCAGGCTTCAGCGAGTGGTGGCGGCGCAGCGAGCGGCGAGATCGAGTGGCGTGCGGCGGCAGGGCAGTGCGCGTGGGGAGTGGCGGCATGCGTGTGGGGAGGGGAGGGAGGGAGTGGAGCGGCTGGCAGCCTGGCAATTGGGTTAGGATTAGACCTACAATGGGCCAATGTAGTGAACTCAAGCTGGGTTGGGCTGGCTGGAGAAGCTGGGCTAGGCCTGCAATGAGCAAATGAAGCGAACTCAAGGTGGGTTGGGCTGGCTAGAGAAGCTGGGCTGGGCTGAAATACATAGACATATCAAATTTTGTGTACCCGTCGGGTTACCCATGGTAGGTATCAATCCCCGCCCCATACCCGACTCATGTCAGGTCGGGCACGGGCGCCACCCATGGGTAAAAAATGAGCCCCGTGCCCGGCCCCATCGGGTTGGGTACCCGGCGGGTACCGGGTACCCGGCCCCGAATTTCCTTCCCTACTACGAATCCATTTTAGTGGTCATCGACGCACATCCAATCGAATCTCACCGTCGGCAGTGGATCTTTCCAAGCGGTTGTTGCTCGTTGCTGAAGAAGAAGAAAGGAGCGGGCACCAGAAGTACGTTCTGTTCCCGTTCGGCCATGGGCCGACTGCACGGTTTAATGTTTGGGCCTGTTTGGGCCAGTAGAAAATAGGAAAGGAAGCGCAATCGGGCCACAAAGAAATGGCCACGTGGCTGATTTTTTCATATAGAGAAGAGAATTTAGAGAGTCTGTTGGAGTACACCACTTTTTTAGAGGGCGTTTTATTTTAGAGAGTAGCTATAATCAGAAATTGGCTAGCGGATTTTAGATAGTCTTTTTTTTTGAAAGAACTGGAGGGGCAAGCCCCTAAAGGTTAATATATTGATATAAAAATTGTCTTAGTACATGAATGATAAATAAAAAGAAAAAAGGAGAAAAAAGAGCTAAATCATATTCTGTATCCATAGTTCCATGGCTTCGACATGCTTATGTTTAGCTCGATGTAGCACCATCTTGAGCTCTTGAATTTTTTTTTCTCTGCATCCATGAACTGTAGGGTCTATGTTATTGAAGATCCAGTCATTTCTAGCTTTCCAAATGCTCCAACACATAAGGATTACTATGTCCATATAGAAGGGGACATTTAGCTTTCTCTTGAGAACTTTGATCAGCTGCAGCATTGGTCTGTGTACTGGCAGTATGAGACCAATGGATGCCCAACAAGCTTTTGCAAAATTGCATCTGATGAAGAGGTGAAGTAGTGTCTCTTCTCGCTGTAGAATGCATAATTCACATACATATGAGTCCAGGGCCATATTTCGTCTTCTTAACATACCTCTTGTGTTGACTCTATCTTTGAGTAGTAGCCAAAAGAACACTAAGTGTTTTGGCTAACATGATGATTTCCAAAGCCACTTGAATGCAGGATCAACATATGCATGTCCTTTCATTATTCTATATGCTTTTGATGTTGAGTAGGTACTGTTTCCCCATATATAAGACCAAAGATCCAAACCAGCTTCCATATCTAGCTGCTCCAAGATATCTGATAGCACTTGGATCTGCTCATAAGCTTGTTCTGACAAAGACAGGTGAAATAAATCCAGAATATTCGGTGCTGATCTTACTACTTGTAGAGATAGATTTGTTGCTTTTGCAAATGAGAATAATTCTGGAAATTGCTGCATTGGTAAATGGCCATTCCATAAATCTTGCCAGAACCAGATTGTGGATCCATCCCCTGCCTTCACTGAGGCTATTCCTTTGTATTGATTGTTCAGTTTCATAACGTCCTTCCACCAAAATGACCCGACCACTTTATCACCAGGCATCTTACCATTTTGGTAGTAGCTATTCCAAATTAACTTGACCCATGGCAGATCAGCCTTGTTGTAGAATTTGTGCAAAAATTTCATTAATAGAGCATCATTCTAAGCACCTAGTTGCAGTACTCCCAACCCTCCTTCTGTTTTTGGCATACATACCATGTTCCATGGAGCAAGTGGTGGCTTCTTTGCATTAATATCTGAGCCTCTCCAAAGAAGATGCTTCCTATATATGTCTACCATATGTATCACTTTTTTATGCATTCTGATAATGCACATTATGAACATTGGCATGGAAGTGAGAACCGAATTCACCATTTCTAATTTCCGAGCCTGAGTTCGAAAGTGAGCACATCCAACTAGTCGTCTTTCAATTCTTTGGACATATGGGAGGAAATCTTGAACTGATGGCTTAGTGAGCCCCAGAGGCAAACCCAAGTATGTGAAAGGCATATTACCCTGTTGGCAGCCAAAGGTTTGTTTGAGTATCTCCATTCTTTCCTCACTTACATTGATTGGAACCATCATTGACTTGTTATAATTTACTCTAAGCCCACTTGATTCAGCAAAGGTGTTGAGTAATGCTTTCAAGACAAAGAGCTCTCTGGGACAGGCTTTCATAATGAGCAGGGTATCATCTGCATATTGGACCACTGGAAAATCAGAATCAGCACCTAGTGGCAAGGCTAAACTGAGCAGCCCTTGATTTTTTGCTCTATTCAGAATTGATTGCAGGAGGTCTGCTGCTAGGACAAAGAGCAAAGGGGATAGTGGATCACCCTGTCGAACACCTCTTCTACAATGGAAGACTTTACCAGGAACCCCATTCAACAGTATGGAAGAGGTGCCTGATTTCATTATCATTTCCATCCAGTTAATCCATTTACTTCCAAAACCTTTGGCCCTAAGAATATCAATAATGACCCGATGCTCCACTTTATCAAAGGCCTTTTCAAAATCAAGCTTGAGGATGATCAGTTCTCTCTTTGATTTATGGCATAAATGCAAATATTCAAAAGACCATGCAAGACAGTCTTGTATAGTCCTTGATTTAATGAAACCATACTAATTTGTGTGAATCAATCTCATAATTACCTTTTGTAACCTATTTGCCAGCAGCTTTGTGATGAGTTTGATAGAGGAGATCAGTAATGATATTGGTCTAAAGTCACCCACTAGGATTGGAGCATCAATTTTAGGGACTAGAGTAACATAAGATCCATTAATGCTCTGTAAGCAGATATTCCCTTCATAGAAAGCAGCACATAAAACATAGAAATCCTGTGCAACAATTGGCCAACATTTCTTTAAAAAATCCCCATTAAATCCATCTGGTCCTGGTGATTTGTCAGAAGGTAGCTCAGCAATCACTCTATTTATTTCCTCAGCTGTGAAGGGTTCTTCCAGTTCTCCCAGCTCATCATCCATATTAAGAAGTGTTGATAGTTCAAAGTGCATTGTGGAGAATTCAGATATGCCCAGTCTTTCTTTGTAAGCCTCCCATAGAAGGTCAGCCTTCTGTTCATGCTCAGTATAAGTCACCCCATTGTTATCCTTCAAGCTGGTAATAGTATTAATTCTATGATTGATGGATGCTCTGGCATGAAAAGATTCAGTAGTGGCGTCACCAAATTTGACCCACTTAATGGTGCTCCTCTGCCTCCAATATATCTTCTGTCTGTGCAATAATGACTCCAAGTGATGTTTTAGAATATCCCTGAAATTCCATTCAGCTACAGTCAAGTCTCGAAATTCTTCTATAGTATCCATGAGAGATATTAGGAGTTTTGTGTTTGCTATAGTAGTTGCCAGATTTGATATAGTTGACTGCCATGCTCTCAATACTCTTAGATTCTTTAGCTTTGCCACCAGATATTTAGGCTTATCTGTTTGCTGAACTGGGATGGCCCATGCATGCTGCACCACTGGTATGAAGTCCTCATGCTCCATCCAATGATTTTCAAATCTAAAAACTTTTGCTCTTGGTATGGCAGTTGTGATGGAGATGACACATGGCATGTGGTCAGAGGTATCTCTTGATAGAGTATGAGCTAAAGTGTTTGGGTAAGTAGAAATCCACCTACTAGAAGTGAAGAACCAATCTAGTCTTTCTAGCCGTGGGTCCTCCTGCTTGTTGGACCATGTGTACTTATTTCCTTTCAGAGGGACTTCCATCAATCCAAGGTTACTAATAGCTTCGTTGAATAATAGCATTTCAGTAGTATTACCACCAGGTTTATTCCTGTCACTTGGATTTTGTATGAGATTGAAGTCACCCACTAACAACCAGTCCCACTCTTCTGGCATCTCAATCTCTTTTAACCATTCATTGAACTGTGGCTTCCTTTCATGATCAGAAGGACCATATATATTAGTCAGTAACCATTTGGCGCCAGAGTGGAGAGATATGAATTCTATAGTAAGTCCATAATCATTCATAAAAGATAGGTTTCCATCAAACTTGCTCCCATTCCAGATTGTAATGCATCCACCAGAGGCTCCCACAGATGGCAAATATTCAAATTTGTTAAAGCAGGGTGGACAAATGTTTTTAATACAGTCAAGGTCAAAATGCTCTCTCTTGGTCTCCTGTAAACAAATTATTCCACACTTAGATTCCTTCACCTTGCTCTTTACGAAGTCCCACTTCCTATCAGAGTTTATTCTTCTAACATTCCAGCATAGAATTTTCCACTCCCTAAATTCCTTTATGTTTTGCAGATCCATTGAACATGAGGTTTGCTGATAAAACAGTCCCAGATGCACAACAACTGAGAAACATTGAAACTGGACCAGTACAAGACTGGAGAGAATTCATAGAAATAATGTAGCGTCCTGCCTCCTCGAGGCCGGGCCCGCACACCTGGCAGCTCTCTAGGATCTCAAGACTTCCCTCACAGACCAACATATGTCTTTTCTGCGCACTTTGTCCTCACTCGTGCGCACCCGGGAACGACTTCCCGGTCGGTCACCCATCCCAAAATTGCTCCAGGCCAAGCATGCTTAACCTCGGAGTTCTTTCGAGATGAGCTTCCGGAAAAGAAGTTGCAACTTGTTGATATGAGTATTCTATCAATCCTATTAAGCCTTGGGCCAGGATGTCACAAATAACCACTTGGACCAGTATAAGCACTGGAGGCTGCCACAGAGCACGAATATAAAGCATTAATATTTAAACCAATCATTGTTTCTAGATACACCAAAAGTTCATCCATCAGGCAGTTCATAAGGTCCAAGTAAAGATAAAAAGCAAAATAAACACTAGAATGTGCAGACACTCTAGTAATCATCCTTCTTAGACGACTTCCTTCCATCAGTGGACTTCTTGGGGTCTTTGCTCTCTGCCTTCTTCTCTTTTTCCTCCTCCTTCTTGACCACCTTCTTCACAGCAGTCTTTCTAGTCTTCCTTTGAAGCAGAGCAAATTCAGAGAGGTCCCCAGGACCCATCTTGCAGAAAGTTGTTCCCAGTTCCTTGATTATCTTGGGTGATATGGTTGGAGGGATACCAATGCAGGCTGAGCAGTCCTTGCCAGAGCAGGTACTCCTTTTGAACCCTTTGTTGATGGCCTTGATTCTCTCACTTATTCTAGAATCAGTTTCGACCACCACAGTTTGCCTTTGCCTTTTCCTCTGCCTATGGAGAGCAGAGGTGGATTCACTTTCACCTGAATGTGGGAGAGATTTCTTTTCTGGTGTCACCATTCCAGCTGCACCATCATCATCATCATCAGTAGAGTCCTCTGTCTTATTGAGCTGTTCAGCCAAGTAGGAGCATGTTGGTGGGACATTAGTTGGACATTTAACTGGAAGGCAGTAGTTTAGACCATCATTGAGCAAATACTTCTGAAACATTCTCCAAGCCTGTGAAGAGAGAAAGTCTCTGGCCCGTGAATAGTGTGTCGGTGGCAATAGGACATTTGTGAAGACGTGAATTCTCCAGTGCGGTCACCCAATGAGAAGACGCCACGTGTCCCCATTAGGCGGTGTTATTCGCGACCTCTACTCCAACCGCGTAGACCCTTTACGAGTGCGACATAAACACCTCCTAAAGGGCAGCGTCGTCATTTTGCAACCAGCACCCACATAGCACCCGCCGCGTCACCGTAGCGTCGACGTGATCTCCCGGTGCCGGAATTGGACCATGCCGGCAAACATGTCGGCTCGACTCCGGCGACGTCCACATGTCGGCTCGACTCCGGCGAGCCGCAAGCGTCGTCGTTTTGCAACCAGCACCCACATAGCACCCGCCGCGTTCAGAACGTGCACCGTAACGTCGACGTGGTCTCCCGATCCCGAAATTGGACCATGCCGGTGACGTCAACATGTCTCGATTCCGGCGATCCGCACATGATTGAACCCTGCCGATCGACTAAAAATATCGTGAAGTCCGTTCATTTGGTCTGATGTACCAACGCATAAGGTTCATTCATTGACTCATCGTCGTTGCGGCGGCATCATCGTTGCCGGAGAAGATGCAGGCCGCCGCCGGTGCTGGTTTACACAGAAATAACTTCGTTTACGCTCGGTCGGTTACGTCTAGTGGATATGTGCTAACACGGTGTGCTATGTGGTCTGCACAAACGATCCGCCGCATATTATACCGGCCGAGCATAACGTTGAATTACGTAAGGTAAACATTGTTTACGCCGTGTCAACGCTAGGGATTTAGCTCGCCTCATGTATAACTCCAGCACGGCAATGGCACAGACGATCCTAGCGAGCCGTTTACTCATTTCATCGTATCGTTTACCGACCATACAAAACATTGGGTTCAGGTGCCCTACCGCAGATGATCCACGAGAAGGGTTTGTTTGCGAATGGACCCTCCGTATTTGTTATTAGTTTGTTGAAGTTCCCTAACCGTATTACTTGTTAAGCCCTATATTTCCTGCAAATTACATAACCGTAATAAGTACAATTTACTCAGGACCCCTTTAGAGTGTTCCAAAATTACACGGATGTTAGATGGACCCATGTCATGTCTCGAAATTACATTTGGGTCCGACTACGGCCAAGTCAGCCATTCAGACGTTTCCATGGGCCAGATTTTGTATGATGCATGCCGGCAGTGCCACCCGCTGGGGCGCACCCTCTCCTCAGGTGTACCGCGGGTAGCCACGTGGCGCAGCGCCACCCGCTCACACGGGCCTTGGCGGCGCGGATGGGTGTGGGCTCCCTCTGTTTCATTGGACCTCTGCGGCCTGGCTGGGCCGCGACGTCCGTCCTCGGCCCACTGGCTCCTTGGGCCGAGGCCTTTCCCCAGTACACCGACCGACACACGGGCACGGGATACGGTTTACGCTTCCGTTACGGTGGTTTACTCCTGACAACAGTTTTTGTTTGGCGGGCCCTGGCTCTATCGCCTAGTTACGCGAGCCCCACCCATCTTGCGTGAACCAAAGTTTACGCACGTATACCCTGTCCTCTTGTGTCCCAACCACGACGCATCCTTCGATCTCCAAAAGAGTGACCTGATTGGACGACTAACTTAACCGCGTGCGCATCATTGTCCTTTTGTTTCCGCGTCGCGACGCCTCGATTAAGAGACGCGACGATTTGAATGGCGATACAACTGATGGCATTCCTCCACCACGCTGTATTTTTATGTAGTATAGAGATTTCAAAGAACGTTTCTTTTGGAAGACGAGGAGACGGGACTGTTGAGTCCACCAGGCACGATTCCCAGCGACGCGCCCCACTAAATGTGAACCGGAAGACAAACCGAGAAATCACGACTCGTGTATAAATCAACCCGTTTTCACCCCGCTTCTCCCTGCAAAACCATTTTCCCCTGCAACTGCATGGACTACCCACAATCATTTCCCCTTGCTACTGCATCGACCACCCGCAACCATTTTCCCCTGCAACTGCATCGCGTAGCCGCAACCATGGAAGTCAAGCCCCTCGCAGACCGATCCTTCGTAATCAAGCTCAGGGAAGATAAGTTGCTCTCCGCAAGTGTAGGAGAGCGCTTTCAGTATCCGTTCAGGGCAGGCAACAGGAAGTGGAAACTGTATGTCTATCCGAAGGGAAAGTTTCCCAAGCACGGTGAGGATGCCGATCATGGTGTGGATGCCATGTCAGTTCAACTTGATCTGGACGAAGACGCACAAGATGTTCGAGTCAAGATGACCCTCACAGTTGGAGGACTGCCCGTCAATAATTCCAATGGATGGGAGCAGGATGACTCTCCTGATGAAGGATCCTTTGGCACTTCCTCCTTCTGGGGTTGGGGGATCAACAAGAATTTCTGTGGATGGAGTCATGTTATCTACCATGACTGTTTTGATGCACATCAGAATCTGGAAATTTTATTCAGTATGGTGATCCTCTTCGACGAAGGCATCGAAGTGCCGGAGGAACACCTTGATGAAAGTCTATTCATCCCGGGCAAATATGAAGATGTGGTGTTGTGCATCCACAGCAAGGAATCGCCCAATGTGAGTAGGCAACTGAAACCTGTGAAAAGGTTGGCTCTTGCAAGGCGATCGCATTATTTTACTAACATCCTATTTGGTAGAGAGATTGGTGTGTCGTCTTCTTCATATAAAGTGACCATTTCGGATGTGGAGAACCTGGATGCATTTGAAGCTATGGTTGCATATGCCATCCAAGGCAAATTGCCGGAAGTACTGTGGACAAGCATGGACGAAGCTTTGCCTTGGCTCATGAAAATGGCCGACGAATATTTAATGGATTGCTTGTTACACGTATGCGCCCAAAAGATATGGGACGCTGTAAAGATTCACAATGTTGCTTCAGCACTGCGGATAGCAATGGGCAGCCATTGTGTAGCACTTCAGAAAAAGTGCATCAGCTTCGCCACCAGACACAACAACTTCAATGATTTGGCGCTGAGGAAAGATTTCAGGAAAGTCCTTGACGATTACCCTGGAGTGGAGGCAGAACTACGGAGGATAAAAGTACCTCAGCCGTCCACATATGAAGATTGATTCATATTATTATTATTATTATTATTATTATTATTATTATTATTATTATTATTATTATTATTATTATTATTATTATTATTATTATTATTATTATTATTCATATTATTATTATTATTATTATTATTATTATTATTATTATTATTATTATTATTATTATTATTATTATTGTTGTTGTTGTTGTTGTTGTTGTTGTTGTTGTTGTTGCTGTTGTTGTGGTTATTCAAATCGCAACAGTGTGATTTTTCTTCACTACGTGACGAAATAGTAATTATTTTGTAACCCATTTGCTTGATATTCGATTCAAAGCGTAGCTAGTTATCTCGTGATACGAGCGTCCTGGCCTTGGAAGGCTTTGTGGTCGTGCCTTACGTCGTTTAATGGCCGTAATTAAGCCAAGGGTCATACACAAATGCGAGGGGAGCGGGCCGGCGCACGGCGGCTAGCGGCACCGCGAGCTGGGCTCCAGAGAGACCTGCGGCGATGGCGGCCGTGCGGGAGCAAGCACGGTGCAAGACTCTACACTCGCGCGGTGTTCAAACCAGTCCGTGCAAGAATGAAGAATTGAAGTGTCACACGTGGACGTGGGAGAGCACAGGCACCGTCTGTACTCCAGCCGGGTCAAACAAATACTTACGAAATGCATGCATGGGTTCGCGCTGTCACGGAGATAGGGCGAGATGGAGAGATTACTGTGGCGGGACGAGCCGTTGTTGAATGTGGAGGATAGAAGATCTGGAACACTCGCTGGGGCGCGTCTTTCCTCAGGTGCGCCGCGGGTAGCCACATGGCGCAGCGCCACCGGCTCACAAAGGGCCTTGGCGGCGCGGAGGGGGGATGGGCTCCCTCTTTTTCATTCGACCTCCGCGGCCTGGCTGGGCCGCGGCGTCCGTCCTCGGCCCACTGGCTCCTTGGGCTGACACACGGGCACGGGACCACGGTTTACACTTCCGTTTCGGTGGTTGACTCCCGACAACAGTTTTAGTTTGGCGGGCCCTGGCTCTATCGCCTGTTTACGCACGCTGCGCTTGTCCGTAGTAAACCAAAGTTTACGCACGTATATCCGACGGTGCGCAATGCACAGCGACTGGTGCTGTCTCTGTGCCATCGTTTACATTTGGCTTATTAGGCTTCGTGGACATGGCTTACAGAGGTTGCGCGCCCTGTTGTGCGTAGCCTCTTTAGTTTGGCGAGTCCAATGGTTTACTACCAGAGTGGCCACGACCGCGTCAGCTACAGCGATGCCATTACCAGATGCCTTGTTCACCGCGAGCCTCGAGCTCTTCCTCCTTGCTACTCTTCACAACCTGCAGGCTGCAGATGTATGATGCATGCTGGCAGCGCGATTGACTTATGTTGCTCGATCTCGATCTCTCTAGCTGTGGATTCAAAGCGTAGCTAGTTATCTCGTGATACGAGCGTCCTGGCCTTGGAAGGCTTTGTGGTCGTTGTTGGTATTTCTTACGGTCACAGATAAATCCGCAAGCGCACGGAGAATACCGTTGTAGCACTTCACCCGTGAGTATTCAAGGGTATCGTATTTTCCACAGGGAAGGCGGTGGTTTTACGAGATAGCAAAGTTCATAATCACATAACTAATAATGTACCAAGGTCTAAACAGGGGTAAGGATAATAATATGGTAGGGATAGTGTGACAACACAACCAGAGCAATCCAATCTAACACTAGAACTAAGCCTAGGCTAAGCGGGGTTAAGAAGAGAGCCGAGATGGGTCCTTATGTACTTCTTATATTCCTGCTCATGCAACACATACAAGTCTAAGCTCTATGTCAACCTGGAACAAGGGGGGTAACCAGCAGGGCTGTCACCACCTACCGGCATTCCTTCTACCAGGCAATCAAGGCTATCTACCATAGAACAAAGAGGATTAGGCACAGCAGGGCTGTCACCACCTACCGGCAAACCCCCCTACTAGGACACGTGGCACTAGGGCGATTAAGTCCCCAATGCCAGTCCTAGGGTCACGTGACAATAAGGCAATTAAGTCCTCACTGCCAGACCTGCTCTTGTTCAAGCAGACAACCAGACACCCAAAGCTGTTTATCAACCTAAGCACCACGCTCACATTGCTAAACAGTACTCTCGATTCCCACGGGACTTTGACCCTTCGGATCATCAAGTCGGGAATAAGAGTACACCTAATCCTGACCCGACGGATCAACAGATCAAGTGCTAGAACATGCATGACTCCGACCCTACGGATCATCAAGTCAATGGGTGAGACATGCGTAACTCTAACCCTGCGGATTAACAAGCTACGATCTATATCGCACATAACTCTAACCCTACGGATTAACAAGTCATGGACCTGAGCATGTCTCACCATTTCATGCATGAATCGAGTGTAAGGACATAAACGAATGAATAAAGGCATGTCAAGCATGAAGCAACCAATCATGACTAGATAATAACCACATAGAAAGCACATGATCATCATACTAGTACAATCATAAGGCATGAGGAATAAAGAAGATAATTCTATTGAGGTGGACCTTGATACTTACTTAATACGAGATGAACGACGAACGAACGATGAACGAACAACGAACGAACGACGAACAATATATTATTAGCAAGTATCCTCAAGATACAAGATTGGGCTAAGTCCTCACAAAAAGGAGGGCAGCCCTCTCCTCTACCAAACTCTCCCCTCTAATCCTCTACAGCCTAGAGACTAGTCTAATGCTAGAGATTGGATTCCTCTTGGTGTCAATGTGTGTTGTCTTGTGTTGTGGTCTCCAGAGGAGGGGGATACCCCTTATTATATAGCCTCCAAGGTCGGTAGAATTGAGTCGGTTCCGCGAGGTGGTATCATTGATTGCAGGGGGAACCGACATTGCAACGTCGGTTGCGAACCGCCATAGAAGAGTGGGCCTCATTGGGCTTGAGGGGGGGTCGGCCGACCCAGCTAGGGGGGGTCGGCCGACCTGTGGCTGGCCCCACCTGGGCTGGGCCTTGGCAGGTGGCCTCCCCTCTGTTCCCTGACCTTGGTCCCGAGTGCTATGGGTAGACTTGAGTGTTTCTCTCGGTTATTGGGTCCTTGGAAGATATCTTTATTCCGGGAAAAACTGTGTTTCCAGGATTTGGAGTTTTGGGCCTCTTTTCCCTCGGGTTTGTATAGGATTCATCTTGATTGCACCTGCACCCATAAATTCACCAACACTCGTGGAAATCGTTAGTAATAAACTCCTACCACTATGTTTGGTGTTTACTTTGATTCCATTTGTGCAGGTGTTTGATGGTCAAAATCGTGCCGTAACGACCGTCAACAGTCGTGCCTTACGTCGTTTAATGGCCGTAATTAAGCCAAGGGTCGCACACCAATGCGAGGGGAGCGGGCCGGCGCACGGCGGCTAGCGTCACCGCGAGCTGGGCTCTAGAGAGACCTACGGCGACGGCGGCCGTGCGGGAGCAAGCACGGTGCAAGACTCTACACTCGCGCGGTGTTCAAACCTGTCCGTGCAACAATGAAGAATTGAAGTGTCACACGTGGACGTGGGAGAGCACAGGCACCGTCTGTACTCCAGCCGGGTCAAACAAATACTTACGAAATGCATGCATGGGTTCGCGCTGTCACGGAGATAGGGCGAGATGGAGAGATTACTATGGCGAGACGAGCCATTGTTGAATGTGGAGGAGAGAAGATCTGGAACACTCGCTGGGACGCGTCCTCTCCTCAGATGTGCCGCGGGTAGCCACGTGGCGCAGCGCCACCGGCTCACAAAGGGCCTTGGCGGCGCGGAGGGGGGATGGGCTCCCTCTTTTTCATTCGACCTCCGCGGCCTGGCTGGGCCGCGGCGTCCGTCCTCGGCCCACTGGCTCCTTGGGCCGACACACGGGCACAGGACCACGGTTTACGCTTCCGTTTCGATGGTTGACTCCCGACAACAGTTTTAGTTTGGCGGGCCCTGGCTCTATCGCCTGTTTACGCACGCTGCACTTGTCCGTAGTAAACCAAAGTTTACGCACGTATATCCGATGGTGCGCAAAGCACAGCGACTGGTGCTGTCTCTGTGCCATCGTTTACATTTGGCTTATTAGGCTTCGTGGACATGGCTTACAGAGGTTGCGCGCCCTGTTGTGCGTAGCCTCTTTAGTTTGGCGAGTCCAATGGTTTACTACCAGAGTGGCCACGACTGCGTCAGCTGCAGCGATGCCATTACCAGATGCCTTGTTCACCGCGAGCCTGGAGCTCTTCCTCCTTGGCTTGCCCTGGCTCTATCGCCTGTTTACGCGCGCTGCGCCCATCTTTTCCAAAGTTTACGCATGTATATCCAACGGTGCGCAATGCACAGCGACTAGTGCTGTTGTGCGCTATACCTTCGTTTACATTTGGCTTATTAAGCTTCGTGGACATGGCTTACAGAGGTTGCGCGCGCTGTTGTGCGTAGACCTGATCTGAATGACGGTTTATTATTACATGGGCAAGGGGAACGATGGACTACGGAACCTGCTGAGACTATGGTTTACTCACCATGTAGATAGTGAGAATATCGATTACTCTGACAGGCCCATATATTTTGTGACGCCATGGAAACGTCTGGACGGCTGATATGGCGTTTGTCAGACTAAAATGTAATTTCGACACACGGTACGGGTCGATCGAACATCCGTGTATTTTCGGTACACTATAAGGGTTCCTGACAAAAATTAAATCTTGAAGTTGTGTAATTTTTAAGTCATACAGGGTCTAACATGCAATACGGTTTTGGAAATGTTAACGAAATAACAGAAAATACGGAGGGTCCACTGGCAAACTAAAAGGTCTCGTTGTGGGCCTTTAAAAACCAGGGGCAGCGCGATAGAGATCATATGCGGCATGTCGAACACTCAGACTTTTCTTCGCGGTAAGTAATCGATAAGACCAAAATGAGTAAACGACTCGGGAGGATCATCTGTGCTATTGGCCCACCTAGAGTCATACGTGAGACGAGCCAAATCGCCGGAGTAGACACGCGTAAATAATGGATTCCTTACGTAACTCTAATGTTAGGCCGGCCGGTTTAATCGGCGAAGGATCGTTTGTGCAGGAGACATAGCACAATATTTTGGAACAGATCCACTAGACGTAACCCACCAAGGTGTAAACGAAGCAGTTTCTGTGTAAACCAGCGCCTCCACCGGTCTTCCTTGTCTCCGGCAACGATGACGCTGCAGCGCTGGTTTACCAAACCCAACTCGCTGGACTCTCACCGGGATGTCATGGCCACGTTCGTCGTCGACGGCGACGACGGCGAGGTTAGACTGTTACGAATGATGCCGCACAGAACTCTCGGTGAAATGACCATGGTACCCTCGAGCGAAAAAAAAATATAATTTTGAGGCGGAAATATTGACTGCCACGTGTCGTTACGGGATTTGCTCGTCGCATGTCTACGCCGGTTTATGCCGACCGCACTGGAGAAACGCTCGAAGATTACAGGAATAAAGATCATTTGGCTATTCAGAGTTTGTACACAAAAAAGCAAGAAAAAAAATTGCATATACCAAGCCACATTCGTTGTCCATTAATACAAGCAGGCTCATTCGCGGTATGCAGATCTCATCTTCTACCTGAAAGTGCAAACGTTCAGATGGCTACCTATACAATACATAATATAAAATGTATATTACAAAATAATTTACTATCGTGGTTACCTCGACTTTCTTATGGAGAGGGACCTCCTGTTGTTTGATCAAGGGGATCAAGTTGTGAATCATACCCTTCAACCTTGAGACGTCATTCTGTAACTCTTGGATTTGTAACCTTGCCTGCTTGTTAAATGAATCAATAGTTTGTTCGTGTTTATTTATGATCTCATCAATTTCTGCACGGGTCTTTGACAACACATTATCTGCAATAGCACTTTCCTGTTCTACCATGCCGGCAAAGAAACCACGCTGATCATGAAGCGCTTTCTTCAGCTGGGCAACCAGTTCTTTTTCAACTCTTTTGGCAAAGTCTGAAAGCTCTTTCTCTTGTGCTTTTTGCAGCTGGTCACGCTGAAGCAATATGTCCTTATCAGTTTGTTCTTGTTCCTTCATCTTCTGGATGTAAGATTTGGTAAGGCCAAGCCTGATCTTGGAATACTCATTGTTAAAATCCTTCTTACGTTTTGTAGCCTTCTCCTCTGTTGGGATTCTTCGTGAAGAAAACCCAGCACCGGGTGAAGCACGGAGAGAAAAGCGTGAGAGAAAAGGAAACGGCTTCGCGTGCTTCAAAGAGAATCTGCGCAACACGAAGCCTAGGCCATTGCATTCACAATTATGTTACATAGCAAGGAGTCGACCCCCTCTCCAGTGCACGGGAGGGGGTATTTATACCGTGATCAGGGATTACAAATCAATGCCTAAACTACCCCTGATCACGGAGAATAATGTACAGGATATTCGGTACAAAAATGTCCGGAGGGCACAATAGACTTTTGCCATCTTCCCGTCGAGGGTACACCAGAAACCCTAGTTGCTGACGTACTTGTCCTCCGTGCCGCTCCAGGCCCACCCATGGGTCTTCGGTCATACACGAGGCACCCAGCCGAGCCTCGTCCGAAGTCCATAGCCTTCGCGTGGCAGCGACCCTTCGGACGATGGAACTGCCCTTCGTGCCCCGCATCAGGTCCCGCGGATCTTCGGACATGCGCGAGGCGCCCCTTCGAGCTTCGCCCGAAGCCCTGAGCCTTCGGATGACGGAGACTCTTCGGGCGCTCGGTACGCCCTTCGCGCTCAGCATCAATCCCTGCGGAAGGAATGACAAACGACACACGAAGGGTAATTTGGTTAGCCTGGTTAAACCCTTCGGTTTCAAGGAGAGGGCTGTCCGGGATCGAATCCTGCTCCGCGGATCCCCAACATCCTCGATCTCTTGGAGGTACCTCATAACTTGATCCATGACACCTAGAAACTAACAAATTATAGATTAAATCATATGGTAAAAAATTTAGTTTCAAGATCAGGCTTGTATTTCAGTTCTGTAATAGCAGCTCCAATAAATTTTGTTTTGCTGTCCTAAAATTGAGCTTCTTTGCCTCTAAATGGATGAATGGAAATGTAGTAATACAAGCAATAAAACACATAAATTGTAGTAATACGAGCAATCAGAGTCACAAATATTCAGCAGTAATCAATTTCCACTTCCAAATCGATTACTAATTTGAAATAAAGTATACAGTACAATGTTCTACAATGTATGGTTGATTTTTTTTTATTTGAGATGGATTCAACATGTGACTATCACTTGCTGATTGTGACATCTTTATCTTAATTGCACTGACCTTGAGTAGTGTCTATCTTCATTATACATCTTTATCTTAATTTGTACACAGGCAATTTAAATTAGACAGCTTTATTATACGGCAGATTGCTCACCTCGCAATGAAGGACGTGGTAGGGGTCTCGTGGCCGGCAACGCCGTCGAAGCATAGATCAGCGGCGGTGGCGCCGGGTCGTCCTGCGTACGCGTCGGACCTGCAAGCGCGTCGGCTATGGCGGCGCGCGGGCTAGGTCTAGGGCTCGTGGCGGCGCAGGTGCGGTGGGGACGACCTTTATACGCGCCAGTGGCGGACTCGGCGTGCGGGTCCACTGCCAGGGGCGGCCTCGGCGTGCGGGTTTACTGCCAGGGGCGGCCTCGGCGTGCGGGAGGTGGGGTGTGACACGCGGATTGGCGCTGGGCTGAATCTGGGCCGCTCGGCTGCTGCTGCTGAGCTGCGCTGGAGCTGGCCTCTCATCCATTTTCCTCATGATCTAGCAGCTCGCCGCCTACAAGATCGGCGCCCCCCACCAAATCGCGTCCCCGCCGTCAACTACCGACTCGATGTCGAGCTCTGCCGAAGGGAGAGCGCGAGGCCCAACGAGGGCAAGGAGGAGAGCAGCGCACGTTGCGGACGAGATGCAGACTCCAGGAGCTCAGCCATTGGACTCCCTTGCCATGGATTTGGAGGTACCTTTTTTGTGATTGATCGTTTACAGATGCATGGATTTGGAGCCAGTTTATTTATTCATTTTCGAAATTGCAGCTTGAATGGCTACTGGAGGATCATAGAGAGGGGATGGTGGTCAGGACTGGATTGCGATGCCACCATGACTTGTGCCCAATCTTGAGTTGCTGTTGGTCAGGTTCAGATGCAGGAAGGAGGTTCATGGCATGCCCCTTAGCTGATGAGCCATGTCAATTCAAGTATTGGATAGACAAAGATTTTTCTGGTAGAGCAAGAAAGGTGATCGCAGACTTAGTGTCTATGCGACAAAGCATGACACAACTGTTTGTGAATACTTCTGAACAACGGGATGCCATGTATGCCGATCGACAGAGAACACGCAGAGAAAATCGTGAACTGAAATCAATAATTGTTGAACAACGTAGATGTATTACGTTGTTGCTGTGTTTCTCCATTGTAATAGGTGGAGGCCTATGGCTAATATTGTAATGTCAGTCGTGTAACGAAAAAGATGTGAGAAATATAACAATGTCTCAAAATGCAGAGAAATGTATCTGAAATGTAACAATGTCTCCGGTTGATTGCATAGCCACAAAGAAATTACAAAATAATTCTGAACCTAGTTAGCCTGATAAGGGCTACTTAGCAGTTTTCCTGGCTGCTTCTTCCGTTTGTTAATGCGATTTGCGATAGATTCTGTACTGAAATCTTCTAATACAGTACGACGAGCAGTGTCAGCTGTGATCCTTGAGGGTTTAGCTCTTTTCCTACTTGCGGCTCCTTTAACTTTTGGAGTTCCTTCTTCAATTCCTGGAACTTTTGCAGATACTTCATCAACCCTAATCTTTCGCGGCCGTCCTCTTGGTCTTCTCGTCATTGTTGTTCCCGAAGCTGTAATTGCTTCCCCTTTGCTTTGAGTTTCCGTTGCCGACGATATTATCTGAAGATCTTCTACATCACTATCATGTCGATGCCTCTCTCGTTCATCCGGATTTTCTAGCAAGTAGGCTTCCTTCTATGTAATCGTCAACAGAAAATGTAAAACAAGATTATTTTGTGCAGTCTGGAACAAGCTGTGTACACCGATTTATTGTAAAATGCAGTAAATGCACAAACCGTGATAGGTTTTTCGTATGATTCGAAGCGAAGACTATTGCGATCGGAATGTAGGAGCCGCGTGCATATCCTGTAGCAAAAACTTTCCATTGCCTCCTGTACATGAGAAATGTAGTGCACATCGTCACATAGCAGTTTTCATTTAATTTTGTATAATTTTGAAATTAACAATAACTCTAACACTCACACTTGTGAATTCATGAGCCATTTTCTCTCCATCCCATGCCAGAATATATTGTATTACAAACGCTGCACATGTAAAGCTGCAACGTAGTAGCATAACATGAGTAACTGAAATGCATCAATAAAATAAAGAAGGAAAAGATAACCTGTTATCTTGTCTCGGTATGTCTACATATGGAACTATTTCCCACTCGCGCAAGTCAAATGGTTTTTCAAAGTTAACCAAGCCTTCCATGATCGAAAATTCGACACAACATTGTATACTTTCCACCTATAGTGAATGGTCACATACATGAGAAGTTTGATCTTGTGTTTGTAGATGTGTACAGAATAGTTGGTTACATACTTACCAATGTCATCTCTAGTTCTTCATCTCGTAAGCTTAAAGATTCAAGGATCTGTACCTCATGCTTTATAAAGTTCAGGACCAGGAGTCCCCAGTGGTTGCCATTAATGTTCATTGGAACGAATACCTGAAAGTTAATTAATCAATGAAGTTTGAATGCATGGCTTGAATCCAAACAGGGGACGTTTCCAAAAATCATAGTAATTCATGATATAGGAACCCAGAAAATGAAACAAAACAAAATCAATATTACATACCAAATGTTTTCCTTTACATTTATCTGCAATTCGCTTCTTATAATTTTTGGTTTGCTCCCACCTTGTGTCTGCCAACTTTTGAACATCAAACGTTGATATGAATGACGCTGTATCATTCTCAACGTCGCTCAACTGGACATATGCATTTATTACCTGCAAAGTGTGAATTTAGTAAATATTAGGTGTGCGCATGTTTCTACTGACGACATGGATCTGAAAGAATATTACCTCTCCAAATATGTACTGCTATGAGACATTTCGGTGCAATTGTCCTGCTTTAATCCTAATGCCATGTATGTCTACAACCCAAGCGTCCTCGTAACTCTGTAATAAGAACATGGCAGCTTCTCTGTCAATTGAACCAGTATTGTAATCGTCGTCGATAATTGGTTCTCTCTTCTTGATATGCGTTATAGCGGGGTCGCTGTGTTGCTCCATGGTCGTTTCCATCGTATCATTTCTTGCAATGGGTGATTGATCGATCCTATCCTTCGCCTGGTGGAAACGTGTGCGCGGCGTTACCTGCAATTAAATAGTTTTTTTAGATTCGAAAATATCATTTCTATCGTCAAACAATAATAGTGATAAATATTTAAGCATGCGTGTGAACCTACAATACCTTAACATGTTGCTGAGCATGGCCAGTTTGAGATATAGGTTGGTCAATAAGTGTGCGCACTAGCTCATGGATTTCCTGTTAGTTGAGATTTTGTTAAATATTTAAGCATGATAGTACGTAAAATTTAGTAATATCACGCTGGTTACCTGCATCTTCGTTCGCGTTTCTTCGAAATCAGCGTATACCTTAGCTTCTAGAGTATTGATCCTATCTTCCAGGATGCTGTCGTTTCTAAATGAAGCAAACTCCTTCTTATGTTCCAAAAATTTGATATCCTGTTTGTGTTCCAATTCAAGAAGTTTCTGCTCCAGATCTAGTTTAAGCTCCAGTTTAGTTGCTTTCTTCCAATGTTCAAGGCTTTGCACCTACAAATTTATGAAATAGTGAATTACGCACACAAAGAAGCTACGACACTTAAACATATATCATACTTACTGGTTGGTTGCTTGGACCCTCGGGTGTGTATTTTGCTTGTGACACTGTTGCTTCTCTTTTTTGTTTGGTGTGTGAAGCAACGGGCAAATTAAGCTACAAAAAATTGTTATTGTAAATTAAATGTGTAACAACACAACCGCATTGGTGCAATGTTTGCTTACTTACAGTTCCTCCGTGTAACCCATCCTTCTCCCAAGCAGTTTGTCGACGCTTGGCATTTTCTTCATTCCAGAATACCATTACTGGTGGTCGGGTTATCCTTTCTTCATACTTGATGCCATGCTAGTTGGCCACTCTAACTCGCTCCCAGTACCAAAACTATTAAAAATATGAAGTAAATATGTATGTCAGAAAATATACAATGTTTAACGGTTTTGACGTACAATATAGAACTGACCTGTAGAAGAACCAAATTTCCCTTCAGGGTTTTTTCGCTCCTATTAATGTAAGAAGTGCATGAGTTCAACAGATGGTTCAGAGTAAATTGGCCCCAATTGAAAAGTGGAATTTGTGCTATATCTCTAACAGCTTCTATGTAGCTCCAATGGATGGTGGGCCCTGTGTTTGATGCTAGGAGGACACCAATCGTGAACAAGACGAAAGCTCTTATAAAGTCTCCGTCCGCAGGCCAATCTTTATGAAGCATGTTTTCCAGTCCTTGTAGATCGAGCTTGTTGTTTTCACTGGCAAACCTTTGGAATAATTCACTGCGCACAGTTTCTTCTTCACTCTTCATTTTTTCATTAATATATTGCATTACATCATTGCCTGAAATCTCGAGTCTCAATATATTATGGACATCTTCCACAGGAAACCTAACAATTTGACCACATAACTTGAAACCTCTGTTGCTGATGTCATATACATCTGCAATGTCCTTTAGCATGTTTTTCCTCAAACTGATACTAGGCATTTGAGGCAGTCCCCCAAATCCAATAGACTCAATAGCATGTACGTGTTCTTTAGATTCCTTAATTTTTTTTAACGACATTACAAAATCTCACTAGAGAGTGGAAAACTCGCATCTTAGGATTCTGCAACAACAAGTTGGTCATGATAAGTTGGTCAAATTGTAGAGGTAACGTAAACGAAAATAAAACTTCATATGGACATTACCGTGCTGCTAGACCCATCTTGGTTGTTGTTTGTGCGACACTTGCTACGATTGGTACCTGCATAAATTAATTTTTGCAAACAAGAAATGTCTTAGTAATACTTGGATGACGCCATTTAGTGAAGATTCTATTTACAACAACCACTCCAAACAAAAAATTCTTGAAGAGCTAGTTGGGAAGGCCTAGAGAAAAGAAGGAACGGTAGCAAAAACCAGACGTCCAGTGACTAGAACGGGTCTCGAATCGCAATGGCTCTGCAACTGCTGCTCTATTTAATTAGCTTCATCTCGTTGGCTAGCGTCACACTATCACTCTCTCACAAACTCCGGATCCTGAAACATGTATACAATAAAGGGCTGGGACTTGAAACATTAGAGCCAACGGCAGTCCACGCCTGCGTGAAGAGGGACCCGAACTAAGCGGCGGCAAGCACGAGCTCTGTTCTACGATCCTTGCCTGGCCGCCTTGCATGTTTGCCTGGCTTGCCGGCCCCTCCTACAATTTGATGCTGGCTCCGCCACTGGCACGAGGCATGGTTGTCGGGCGCCGGCAGCAGATCGAAGAGAGACATGACAAGGGTGTCGCGGCGGCCACGCGTAGGCTTGCGGCATACAAGGCTGCCCTAGCTTAACGATCTACTAATTAACTTTTCAATCAATTAGCAGGGCTACCTGTAGCCACGTTGAACGGCGTATGGGGGGTCCGCTCTCCTTCTCCTGACGTGTCCATGCTGCCGCTGCCTCCGTCGTCGCCGCCGTCGTCGGCCTACCGATCCCGGTGATGTCGCCCGGCGAGGAGCTGCTCCCGGGGCGGACGTACTTCGTCCTCCCCGCCTGATTGTCGCCGCGCTGCTACTGCTATAGCCGAAAAGAGAAACTATAGATCCTATAATTACGGTTTCCTAAAGCCGAAAACTTGCGGGCAGCGCCACGGGTGGGACCCACATGGCATTGACAAAGAAGCTCAAACGTGGGACCCACCGGTGGGTCCCACGTGTGGGTCCCGCCATGTGGGACCGGCCACGTGGCGCCGTACTTCCCCAGTTCATCCGTCACAGACGTTTTCTTATTTTGATTCATACTACAAAATTGAAACTTGTAAATATTTCGCATATGAAGTCCAAATGACCTACTTCTTTTTCCTACTTGTTCATAAAGATATTCTCTGTGTAAATATCGCATTAATTGTGAACTTTAGCAGAATGAAATGTACTGTAACGGCAAAGAATGTTTTACCAAAATTTCAATCACTTTTTCAATTTCGTAACAAGGGAAAGAAAATAGATATGCCCATCCAAATTTGTGGAGATGGAGAGCATGGTCACCTGTACACGTATAAATTTTGTACAAATTTTTTCGAGGTTTAAATATTGGAGAGTGTTCACTACTCCTACTAGGGTCAAACTTCCATGTGTTTCGTAGGAACTAGTCCCATTTGAACACACTTTGATGGGTTTGTTTTCCAAAAAATTAACCAAAAATCATGTAGGCTTGTATTGACATGGGACGGTCACAAACCAAATTTCAGCCAAAAATTCGATAGATTTCGTGAGATAAAATTCGACAAAACAATTGCAAAATTTCACGAAATTTCAATTTCTGCCCAAATTTGAATAGTAACGTGCCACTTGGGCTCCTCCGTCCCTCGGCCCATCTTGGCCTCTTTATGGCCCATCTTCCACGGCCCAGCCTTCCTATTATAGTAATTATTTGTTGATTTACTAAAGAATCCTTTACTAAAAACGTTTCAATTAATTTCCTTTTTTTTCTCCTTTCTTGTCCCCCACCCACCTCGCGAGAGATTAGGATCCTTCCTTTTCTGTTGCCTAAGATTCACCCTGCCGTGATTTAAGGTGGGAAGCTGCCTCTGTTGCGCCCCTTCCACCATGCAATCCCATCTCTCCTGCCTCTCCATCCCCTACGCACTCCCTTCTCTCCTGCTGACTGATCGAGATGGCAGATCGCCACCATCAACAGATCATAGCCTTTCAGGGGTTACAGCCTTCCCCATGCTCTCGGTGCCAAAGCTAATGCAGGCATTACTTATGCCCTAACTGTGCAATCAATCTTTCTCCATGCATGTCTCCAATCGGTGGCCTCGGCAACCCGAACGCGGTGTGCTGCAACTGCTGGTGCGAAGAGGTCTGCAAATGCGTCATGGGGTGTTGTCTCTCGAAATTGAGTTTCGATGACGACGACTCAGAATATGAGGTAATCTTGTAGCATGACAGCATTGACTTTTGTACTACATAACTGCATGTAATTTGTTGCATGGGCATTAGATTTTCCAGTATTCTTTGCAGTTGCTTAAACAAAAGATCCGTCGCACAAAGAAGAGGATCGTTGCTATGAAAAGTGACCAAATGTACCAAGCAAGGCAGATACACAAAATGTCCAAGATTATCGATGATCTCAAAATGATTATCGATGATCTCAAAAGGAAGTGTTCTTCATCGTCGTCAGCCTAACTCGGCGTTGCTGCTGGTTGCTGCTCGTTGGCTTCTCGAAGCTGTTTTGCAGTCAGTAGGGAAGTGTTCTTCGTCTAGATGTAGCAGTAGTAGTTGTCGCCCTCTTGGTCTTGTCAGACAGAAGCATGGCAATTTATAAAGTTTGATGTTGAACTATTCAGTTTAAGTTCTGGAAATTTCCTTGGTCTTGTGAATTGTCTTGTCACATAGAACCAGTTTTAGTTCTGTACATGTTGTGTTCTTGTCCAATATCCTGCCTGTTCTTGTCAATCACGGGCCAAAAAGTGCAAAAATTGGTTTCTGTGCGGACCGCCCAACCCATCACATGGGGCAAGTGCAGAATCGATCCAAGGATCAGCACCGGCACAGGCTGCGTGTGCGGAATCGATCCAACGATCAGCACTGGCACAGGGCGGACCGCACAGAGGAACGGAGGGGCCACGCACAGGTCAAGCAGGGACTGGGACGAGATCAAGTGAATTCGACCCGTCCCAGTCCCCTCCACTTTTAAGCAGGTGCGGCGCGCGCTGGGCAGGCGAGGTGGGACTAAACCTCACCGTGGGCACGCGCATCCGCGCGAGACGCGGCCGCGGGGATGCAACAGGCCGTAATCCGCCGTGGCCCAAACAGGCCCATGAGACACATCTATATACCGGCCCGATCCTTTTCCACGCGGCAACCGAAAACGTAACAAGGTCGAGCCGCCTTCAGCTGGTGGGTCCCACCAGACGTCGGATGTGGCACTGTTCTTCACCAGTTCATGTGTCAGGCATCCTTTTTTCATTTTAATTCACAGCTCTAATTTGAAACTTGTATATTTTGCGCAAAAAAGGTCCAAATTACCTCCTTTTTCCCCCTATATGTTCATAAAATTATTCTCTGTCTAATTCTTCGACCTTATTGTCATTTTATAACTGTGAAATGAACAGAAGCGGAAAGTAATATTTGAACATTTTTTAGGTCAAATTTGTCATTTATGTAAATCTCGATACAAAAGCTTTCTGCACATAGAATTTTGTGGAGATGGACATCTTGGCAACCTTCATACATAGAAATTATGCTTAATTTTTTTTAAGCTTGCATTTTAGAAAGTGTTCACTTCTCCTTGGATTTGAGTGGAACTTCCATTTGATAAGTGAGGAGTTGTCCATTTTGAACACACTTTGGAGGATTTTGTTTCAAAAAAAAATAACTAAAAATTACATGGGTTTGTATTGACATGGAACAGGCACAAACCAAATTTTAGCTCAAAACTCGTTAGCATTTGGGAGATAAAATTCGACAAAACAATTCAAAAAACACCATTTTTTTCTTCTTTTTATATCTCGTGAAGGGTGCTGAAACTGTGGGTGGGATTTGGTAAGCGTGTGTATATGGTCGTTACCAACTCACTTGAATTTTGGTAAAATTTTTAAAAACTTTTCTGGTATGTACAAGTGACGAATTTTGAAAAACAGAATCAACACTTACCTTCCTACCAGATACTCTCAAATGATATGTGGTCCCATAAGGTGTCCGGGCCCGCTTGTCATTCAACGGGTGCGAAACATCGTGACGTCCACTCGCGGCCGCAGCTCCCACGGGTCGGTGCAGGCCAGGCCGCACCCATGCAGGCTCACTGCGGGCCACTTGGTGCTGCCTCACCGCGGACGAGTCAAGATGCAGCCCATGTGGCCCGTCAGTTTCCAAATTTCGTTTGAATTTGAAATTTCACGAAGTTTCAAAAAATTCTGGGAAAAATTCAGGAAGGAGATATTCAACTGAAAAATATTGTGTCCATATTTGTGAATTCTTCGTGCATCGTACGTTACAAAAAAAACGAAACCATTCATTTAACTTTTGTTTTTTGCGCAACTTAAAAAATAACACGGATTTTGAACTCAAACTAGTTCACAGCATGTTTTCAAGGCAACCAGAATGTCTGTAATTTTTTTCAGATTTTTTTAAATTTTCAAAAAAATTTGGATTCTCCAAGGGGGGTCATTTGGCCACCCCAAAATGCCTTGTGCTAGCAAGCAATGGGGGGCAGCACAAGGCCTCCCTCAAATGAGAGGAATCTTTCTTAGAGTCAACAGGCCGGGGTCCACCACCTTTTCCTTCACCAGGAAGGCTGATGACCCAGAAGTCCACCTGGCCGGGCCCGCCACTATCTCTCCCTCCACTTCACTCATATGCAGCCAAAACTAGAAACCTGGACAACATGGAGCGATCCCATATGAAGCTCCTGCTGCTGATACTTGTAGAGCACTGGAGCTCTTCTATGACCCCTCAGCTTCCCACAAGCCTGCTGCACAGCGAATCAGAAGCTTTAGCTCACTCACACTTCACAGCCACTCCTCCCCTTCACCAACAAGCTCCTAGTAGCAAAAACCCCAAGGGCACAACTCCAAGGCTCTGCAAGCCTGCTGTTCCTCTGCCATGAACACTCAAGTGAGCAGGACAATGGAGGCTGGAAAACGCATTTACTCCTCAGCTAGGCTGAGCTATAAGATGTGGGAGATCTCTCACTCCCAATCCATTCCCTTCCTCTACTCTCTCCCAAAAACCTCACTCTCCTTTGCTCTCTCCCAAAAACCTCGCTCTCCTCTGCAGATCTGCGCAGGTAGAGTTAGCCGGAGATGGAAGTCGCCGTCGCAGCACCCGCCGCGGCTCCTCGGTGCGACGCCTCCTCGCGCCGTCTCCGTCGAGTTGTCTCCGTGCCGCATCTTCATCACGGCGCCGTCGCGTCACCCCGGCGCCTCTTCATCACGGCGCCGTCGCTGTCACCCTGGAGCCTCTTCATCACGGCGAGGCCTCCCGTGCCCTTCTGCAGCCGTCGGCTCCGCTCCGGATCCTGCCTCGCGCAGATCGAGACGGCCGCGCCGGGCGGCTTTGGAAGGCGGTGGCGCGGCCCCGGATCCTCGCCATCGCCGGCCTCGCTCGCGGCGCCCGGCGTGGCCAATGCTTCGACGACGGCGGCGGCGACGACGAGTTGGAGGTGGAGCTTGAAGACGGCGGCGGTGACGACGAGTTGGAGGTGGGGCTTCAAGACGCCAGCCTCGAGTTGACGCAGACGCAGGGCGCCGGCATCATGCAGCTAATCGAGAAGTTGGACGTCCGGCGCCTCATCAGTTCCCCGATTCGTGCCATCTGCGCCATCACCTCGGCCACCGTCTGCGCGCTGCTGTGGCAGCCCGTGGTGGAGGGGCTGCTCAGGCGCATCAAGGCCATCATGTTGCCTCCGCGGCGCCTCCCCGTCGCGGACCCGGACCACGCCTCGTGGACCTCGCGCTTCGGAAGGTGGGTGCGCGTCAAGGCACTGCGTACTGTGCGCGGGATCACCTCGCCAGAGACCTGCGCGTTCTTTGTGATGTCGTTGTTCTTCCAGGAGCTGCAGCCGGAGATCCACCCGAGGATCCCAGTGTCCGGCGTCTGGCGCGCCATCAAGGCGGCGGTAAGGATGATTGGCCGCCGTCTCCGTGCATTCTGGAGGAGCTAGATGACCTCGAGGGCGTCGTCTGCACCAGCAAATTAGGTGCTTTTGGTCAAGTAGCGGGCAAGGCTTTTGGCAAATTTGATGCTTTTGGTGATGGGAAGATGTACATATGGCAGCAATTTCTAGCTAGGAAGTTGGTTAGAAGAATTGCTCAATGTAGCTAAATATCTCTTAGCTATATATAAGAATTAGTTTGCTAGTTGTACCTATGTGCACGTGAATCTAGTTAAGCTACTTTGTTTAAGTGGTGGTGTTGATGAAAAAAAATACTAAGTGCTAAATCTGGACGTGAAAGGCAGTTGGACACCGGGCAATTGTTCATTTCATTGCAAAGTTGACGATACAGTTCGACAACACAGAAACACGACGCCACCGCAAACGCGAACACTAACACGAACCACAGAGCTATGCCCAGCCCTGCGCCACGGCGAAGCAGCGGTGCTCCATGGCGTCTTCGTCGAGGTTGCCGTCCTCGAGCTCCTTGCCCTGAGCCACCCTCTCGAGAACGTGGTCCTTCAGCAAATTTCGCTCAATGTACTTCACGTCCGGGCAGAATGGGTAGTAGAACCACTCAATGCCCGACCAGGTCGACTTGGACTTGAGCTTGTACTTGGGGTTGTGCCGCAACCCCTCCTCATCCGATGAAGTCAGGTAGAAGGGCTCGTCATCGTCGTCGTCATCGTCCTCTTAGTCGTCCTCTTCCTCCTGCGGCTGGTTCTCCTCCTCGTCGTCGTCTTCGTCGTCCTCCTCATGCTGCCGGAGCGGCCACGGCGACGGCGGCCGCACCTCCTGCAGCCGGAGCGGCGCCGCCGGGGCCGTCGGCCATGGGGCCCATGGCGACGGCAGCCGCGCCTCCTGCGGCTGGTTCGGCCATGGGGCCCATGGCGACGGCGGCCGCACCTCCTGCTGCCGGAGCGACGCCGCCGGGGCCGCCGGCCATGGGGCCCATGGCGACGGCGGCCGCGCCTCCTGCGGCTGGTTCAGCCATGGCGCCCATGGCGACGCCGGCCGCGCCAGGCGTCTCTCGCGACGGCGCACGCGCCTAGAGCGCCAACGGCGGCTCCTCTGGCGGCCGCGAGCCTGCAAATGAAAGGCCCGAGATCAAATCCCAACTTTTCCCCCAAAATCGAAAGCCCCGAGATCAAATCCCAATAAAATCGAAGGAGAGGAGAAGACCTACCGACGACGAGCCGGCACCGAGATCCACCGGAGGAGCAGGAAGACCCTGCCCGTAGCTGGATGAGCCGCTGCCGAGGATGAGGGCGTGCCTGGAGGCGCCGCCGCCGGGAACACCTGAAGGACCCATCGATGCGGCTGAGGCGGAGCGCGAGGAGACGAGCGGAGCACGAGGGCGAATGAGGAGTTGCATCGGGAGGGAGCGTTTTATAGGGGCTCGAACGGGAGGCGAGTCGACGGCGATTCAAAACGGGGGAGACGAACTGTTCGTACGCCGTTTCACTGACAACACGCCCCGTCAGGAAGGGGAGAAGGCGCGTCCAATGTGTCCTTATCCGGAACCTTCTGATGGGACGCGTGTCACCACCACAGCGGATGCGCGTGCGGCCGCTCCTGATGTCCCCACCTGCACGCGACACTGAGGCAGCCACCTCAATGACGAGCGGGACCGGGGGGCCCGCTGTGGGGTCACGGGCCAACTGCTACCTACCCCGCGGTGAGTCGGGCTCTTTATGGCCCGGCAACAATGGCCCAGCAAGGCGGGATCGGCGGAGGGGCCCGTTCCCAGACTCTTCCGGGAGGTGGGCGTGGATGATGGGCCGGTGTGGCCCACTTTGTGATTTCGGCCCGTTTCTCCCTGGCGTGCGCGGCCGAAAGCGTAAAGGCGCGAGGCGCCTTCACGTCCTGCGCGGGGGCACGCTGATGTTTAGTACCACATCGGCCGCCCAGCGCGCCCCGCACCAGCTTAAAAGCGAAGGGGACTATCTGTGCGGGCCGTCCTGCGCCATTTGTTGGGCCTCAGTGCTGGTGCGGGCCGTCCTGCGCCATTTGTTGGGCCTCAGTGCTGGTGCAGATCAGCTTGCCTGATCGATTCCGCACTCTCTGCAGCCTGGTAATCGCTGGCCGCGGGCGGCCCGCGCAAACAATTTTTTTATTTTTTTGGGTATTTTCAACTGGCTGTGGAACAAAAAACTCCACAATATGAACCAGACAATGCAGAATCACAACATGTTCAAATCCAAACTCACATAATTCAACACGATCGATTAGCTCTAGTCAATGACGAGCGGGTCACGTGGTCCCGACGAACTTGGGGTCCCGCGCGTCATTAACTAGGGGTGAAACTCTACACTGAAATCACGTTTCAGCAGGAAGCGCCCTCCACGCGATGCGCCTTCCTCCTGCGGAGGGAGGGGCGGACCCACATGGTAGTCGAAGCCTCCGGATGGGAGGGACGGAAGGGTCACTGGGCCTCTTTATGGCCCATCTCCCACGGCCCAGCCTTCAATAATTTGAATAATTTGAAACTTTTTTCAATAATTTGAAACTTCTACATATGAAAAAAATTATAAAAATTCCACCAAAATTAATGTACATTTGTGATGACATGATACACATGCACACCAATTTTCGTCCACAGATTCACTAAAACTCGCTCGAAATAAAAAAGAGAAGAAATTAGAGGATTTTGCAATTGTTTTGTTGAATTTTATCTCGCGAAATCTATTGAATTTTTGGCTGAAATTTGGTTTGTGACTGTCCCATGTCAATACCAGCCTACATGATTTTTGGTTAATTTTTGGAAAACAAACCCATCAAAGTGTGTTCAAATTGGACTAGTTCCTACTAAACATATGGAAGTTTGACCCAAGTACAAGGAGAAGTGAACACTCTCCAATATTGAAACCTTGAATAAATGTTTACAAAATTTATACGTGTACAGGTGACCATGCTCTCCATCTCCACAAGTTTGGATGGGCAGATCTATTTTCTTTCGCTTGTTACGAAATTGAAAAAATGAGTGAAATTTTGGTAAAACATTCTTTGCCGTTACAGTACATTTCATTCTGCTAAAGTTCACAATTCATGCGATATTTACACAGAGAATATCTTTATGAACAAGTAGGAAAAAGAAGTAGGTCATTTGGACTTCGTATGCGAAAGATTTACAAGTTTCAGTTTTGTAGTATGAATCAAAATAAGAAAACGTCTGTGGCGGATGAACTGGAGAAGAACAGCAGGACGCCGCCGCGAGCGCCACCTCTCCCGCCGCGAGCGCCACCTCTCCCTCAAAACATTATTTTCCCATTTATGAAGTTACCGTTCTACCCTTGTCAAAAAATAAGAACTCCAAAAATGCAATTTTTGCCATGTCCTAATCCCCACTTTTCGTGGAGGAAATTTTTTTCCTCCAAGGCCCACTCGTCATAGAGATAGATGGAGGTAATTTTTTCCTCCAACTGATTTCCTCCACTTTCCTCCTACCTTTCCGGCCCTCCGATCGGCCGCTCTCGGTCAACGTGAGCCACTCAATTTTTCCCCAAGTATAATAAAAAATTTCTATTAATAGAGGTGGCTTACATGTTCTTACTGTAAGATCATTTCGATTCATGTATAGAATGGAGATTTTCGATTCGTAGCTCTCATCATCTTTTTTATTTCTTATGCAACGTAGGGGATTTAAGATTCATGTGAGCTGGTGAAAGAGAGGATACGGAGGCAACCATGAGCGATGCCTGCGAGGTGTGGTGAAGGAGAGGACAGGGAGGGCACCAAGGCTCATGTTGCTGATGTTGAGTACAAGCGTGCCTGTGCTTTGGAACAAAAAGAGAAAGCTCCGTAAAAGGTACAAGTCCATAGAAAACGTGAGATAAACTGATGTTAATTTAGCACTATCACAGTTTGAAGGACTCGATAACTGGAAGAAGGCAACATATACTTGTTTTGTTTGGAGGTCAGGCAAATCAAACCCCATAGCAGATGTTGATCTTGTGTTGTGGCCAGCTTGGCAGGCCTAGTGGTAGTTTGTGACTTGTGAATTGTTGTGATGTGTTTGCTGGACGTCTGTACCTTTTTATTAAAATTCATCAGTACTAGGTCGTGCCGCGCGCTTGCGCCGCGCCCGTTCAGGCTCTGCGTGTCAAATATGATGTGCCATAACAGTGGATGTGATTAGAACGTGTCTCATCCGTGTGTGCAGTGGATTGTAAGCAGGCAGTGTGCAGTGCAGAAAAAGCTAAAGAACAGAAGCATATCCCAATGTCGTGCATATTAAAAAAGCGAAACACCCAACAGTGGGAAGGGGGTCATGCATCGCAAATTACAAACATATATAGATTACAAAAAAATATATATTACAAAACATATAGATACAAAAGGAGCACAGTCCCTATTACTATTACGACATGCACATAACTAATATGAAGGGCGACAAATCTGGCAGTCATCAACTGTTATATTTAACAACACCTCTGGCCATTCTCTCGAAGAAAAACAACTGATCTGCCTCCATTGCTGAACATTGCCCAACCATTCTTGAGGGAACTGAACGGAAACGTAAGATGGACCTCTTGAAGCACACTGACAAATTCAGTGATAATATAAGTGCAAGATCAAGATTTTTGTTAACAAATGTGGAGTTGCATAGCATACCCAGCCATCGATGATAACCAAAGCGTGCGTGACAGAATATTCCTATTAACACAACTCCCTGGAGCATTTGCAAGAGATGATCAGTTAACACAACAATACATATAAATATTTCTTTTTTGCTAAATATTGGAGAACTGAAGCTTATAGAGCATGCTTAAATTGCAATTACTCTGACAACATTTTAGATTCAATTCAAGTTGCAAACTGGAAAATGAAGTGACAGCAATGCAAAATAAAAGAAGCTAGAGCACTGAATACTGGGTAACTGTCTTTAACCAACGCGTTGGTACATAGAGAAGAATGCAGAATCTATTAAGCTATAGATAATGGGGACAAAAAAAACATTCTCCCTGTGTACCTCTAGAGGGAGGCAGGAAGCAAAGCATTGTTTTGAGTATGGCAGATGGAAGGATACAATCAATCGAGACGGATTGACTTACAGAGTTTGTGGCTTCTCTTCATTCAGAATCATTTGAAGCTGCTCTTCAGGTGGTTCCAAGATGGAAGAAACAAATCTTGAATAAGGAGAGGAGATGCAGGGCCTCACCATGCCTTGAAGACGTGGACTTCAAAGAGCAGCCTATATCCCAACTATAGTTGGCCAAATGGACCGGGCCAAATGGGCAGGCACGAAGCACGGTGTTTTTGGCCCGGCCCAGGCACGGCACGGCCCGAAATTACATGGGCCGGGCCGGCACGGCACGAAGCATCGGGCCGTGCTTGGGCCGACCCCCCAGCCCAGTGGGCAGCACGGCCCAGCACGCATAACAGGCCGGCACGATGAAGCCCACCTAACAGTCCATGTAGCACGGCCCACCTAACAAACAAGCAGCCCACCTAACTACTAACCCTAGCAGCTCCCTATATGGCCATATAAAAGCACCATTCCCTTCTCTGCACCGCCATTTCCTCTCTTCCTCCCCGTGCCGCCCGTGTTTTCCCCCTCTTCCTCTCTCTGCCGTGCCACCTGCCTCCTTTTCCGCCGCCTCCCCTCCGCTCCTCGCCTCCCCTCCCCTCCGCTATTCCCCTCCCCTCCGGGATTCGTCGCCTCCCTCCCCTCCGGCCTCCGCTCCTTCCCTCCTTGCCTCCCCTTGCTCCTAGAGCTCGCCGCACCGCCAGGACAGCGAGGCCGCGCGCCGCTCCAAGGTCAACGAGGAAGCCGTCCGCCGCGGTCAAGGGCTCGAGGCTGCGCGCCAGATGCTTCACTCGAGGCAGCAGGCCGTCGTCCTGTTGCCTGGTCGAGCTCGCGCCGCCGGCAGTTCCTCCCTCTCCGGCCAGATCTGGTGTTCGTGGGCGTCATGGGCCGTTTTCCTGCTTTCGTGCTTCGTGGGCCTCCTCAAGCTATCGGGCTAAATGGGCCGGGCCGGCACAGTTAAGTTACAAGGGCCGTGCCATGGGCTAACCCCACCGCCCATGGGCGAGCATGGCACGGCCCATGTAACTGTCGGGCCGTGCCGGCCCGATGGCAAATGGGCCGTGCCCTGATGGGCCCGTGCCGTGCTGGGCCGGGCCGCCCATTTGGCCATCTATAATCCCAACTCAGCACAAATAGGCTTGTCCTTCCTCTTCACGGACTTGTTTCATGGGCGCCTTTCTCTGCCGTGCATCAGTCCACTATGGCCTTACAAATCAAAAGAGAGGAAATGAAATCACATACCTGTTTAATAAAGAAACAATTCTGTTTGTCTTCCATCTTACCGACCTAAATACTCCTAGGATAGGTGAGCGGATCCGGGAATTACGGAGGGGCGGCGGCATGGCGATCGCCGGCGATCTCCCTCTCTAGCCACCAAAACTCTCATCTGATCGGGGCATGGGGTCCGCCATGTCTTGATCTATCTCGTCCTTCCTTTCCCCTGGCAGTATGAAGACTGGCCGGGGATGGGGAGCTCTCTCGTCCATGGAGGAACGTCCGGTGGATCTGCTGCAGCTGGATTACTCTCCAGGGATTGGGAAACAAGTGGAGATATGGAAGCAATTCAACCTTCCAGTGGTATTTTCGCATGGCATGGGTCTGAGAGAATTCTTCCTGGTGCTTTCGGTGGGTCGATGCAAGTTCCGGCTTACGGATCTCTCTGTGGCACACATCCTCCAAGCTGTGCTTGGCGGGGATGCAAAAGCTTTCAAGGTGGAGGACCTTCAAGACAGGGTCTACAAATTCTCTGTCTCCTGCAAGAAAATTAGCTTCTACATCTACAACATCAAGTCCTATGAATGCACGGATTTCAAGATCCTCTTTCATCTCTGGGGAAATGGCGGCCCCCAAGCAATTCAGGAGGAGCAACGATGGGATCTAGAGCAGGAAAGGGAGTGGACAATGGTCACAAAAAAGAAG
This sequence comes from Eragrostis curvula, assembly GCA_007726485.1. NCBI lineage: Eukaryota > Viridiplantae > Streptophyta > Magnoliopsida > Poales > Poaceae > Eragrostis > Eragrostis curvula. The sequence continues at coordinate 107,665 of RWGY01000912.1, read as the reverse complement.
AAGATGAAATCTTATGCTGAAGCGGCTAGATCTGTGCCTAGGCATCATGGGTCTCGATCTCTTCTCTCCGGTGCCAATGCAATTCCGACCAGGGAAGCAACGCGAAAGAAGAGTAACACTGCAATTCCCCCTAATCCAATCCCTGTTAATTCGGTTTTTAATCGTTTGCATAAGTCTTTGGATGCTTTGCCTAAGAAATCAGTCTTTGATCGGCTGAATTTCCCAAAAAAGTCCGTCTTTGATCGTCTAGAGTTCTCTGCTTCGGCTAGCGATGAACACGGGGGAAACTCTCAGTTTTTGAATAAGGGCTCGGGTTCTGGCTTGGGGAATCATGAACAAACTAAGCAAGCCCAGTTGAGCATAAAGGCTCATCATCAGCCCAGCAACAACCCTTCGGAGACTCCGGCCCAATTATGTAGTAGATGCCTCAGAACCAACCATTTCAAGGCCCAATGCCGCAGTCGCATCAAATGCCGTGCCTGTCTGGGCTGGGGTCACATCGCCCGTTACCATTGGCAAAGCTCGGTTCATCCTGGCCGTAGAAGCTCAAGAGACAGCAAAGGTAAAGCGCCCATCAGAGTTTCTCTGCAATACGTTCCAAAAAGGGTAAAACCAGCTGGACCTACAAAGGATCGGACTCTGCTTAAAGATGGAAACCAGAGCCTTTCCAGTTTTGACTCTTCACCTTCCTTGGAGCTGAGGTTGGGGGCCAAAAACCGTCAAGAGAACCCTCCCTCCCCTCCACCAGCAACAGAACATCACAATCCGCCGAAACCTGTCGAAGCTCCCTCAATGGTGTACATCCATGTCAATCCGGAACCCTTCATACCGCGCCTCTATCAGCGCATCGAGGTCCTGGGCCGCGAGACGATGGTGCGATCCATCTGTGGCAGAGCATCACCAAGCCATGAAGATATTGCCATTGCTTCCATCATCCCCATGCCGCATCATCAGGTAGCTTTTGTACACATCAGAGACGTACTTTTGGATTTCTTTGCTGATGAGTTGAGGGTGCCGATTAGAAGTATTCAGCCTTGTCTGTTTGGTCAAGCCTATGTGAGGTTTGAAAGTATTCAGGATCGTGACATGCTTGCTGATACTGGTCCGCATCCGTTTGGCAATGTTAATATTGTTCTTCCTAGACACAATGATGCTAGGAACAGGAGATCTGTTGATTTTAACCGTGAATGCTGGTTAATGCTGTTGGGCTTCCCGCTTGATTATTGGACTAGAGAGCATATCCAGACTGCAATTGCTCCTTTTGCTAAGCTAGAAGTCTGGGAAAAAGACACTGGAAATTTGGCCAGGATCATCATTAGAGTAAAGGTTATTTCTCTGGAATCCATCCCAAGATGGGTGGTTATAACTGAGGGTAATGACTTTAGGAGTCATAGCTGGACATTGCAATGTGAAATACTGCATCAGAGGATCTTGGGTAATGACCCTGCAGATGAGGATCCAGTGCCACCTCCTGAGAATGTTGGAGATGACCAACCCTTTGACTTCTATGGATTTGGTCAAGCTGCACCTGGCAATGCTGATGCTCCTGTCAATCAGGACCTCTTTGTGGATGGCCCTTATCAGGCAGACTGGGGAATTTAGCCTGTCAACCAACAGAATGATGATGACCAGATGGACAATCAGCAGATGAAAAACTTTGATCTCAATCTGCCAGTGGGTGGTCAACATGATGACCAGGCTGAAGCTCAAGTTCCTGGGCCTGACATTCCTGATCAGCTTAATGAGCCTCCCCTGCACATCAGTCTCAGTCTGTCAGATGGCCCTCCTGATGGATCTCCCTCCTCGGTGAATGTTCTTGCTGACCTCAATGTGGCCATTGAAGACTATGAACCTGCTGATCATCAACCTGTTAATGAGCACCTCGAAGCCCAACCAGAGAATGTAGAGAAAGTCATAGCTTATGGCCATGGTGCACATGCCCTGCAGCCTATGGACCTTGATGCAGCTGCACAAGTTAATCCTCAGCAAATTGATCTTCAATGGGCCAGACAATGTGGTTGTGATGGAGGATGCCCAGCTTGACATTGGCAATGAGGAAGCCTAGCCTGGGGACAATGGGGCTATCCCGGACTTGAATGGCCCAATGGAGGTTGACTTAATTGTGAATTTCCCAGATCAAGATGGGTCTGTGCTTGCTTTTCCTGCTGAAGGAGCTCCCCAACTTAACCTCAATGATGTTCAGATTGAGGAGATAGTAGAAGACCTGAATGGACAAAATTTTGTACCACCACAAGACAACCTTCCCCACCTACAGGTTGGTTTCATGGAATTTGGAGAGCCAATTCATGCTGATCCAGTTTATGAGTCTTTCTTAGCCTCAGGTGCAGCATACAAGAGTGACAGAGTTAATCCAGAGTGCATAAGACTCTGGGCAAGATACTTCTCCCCAACTGGCACCTCACCAGGCAAAGTTTCTATTCCTGGTTAGTGTATGGCTTTCTTCACTGCCATGTTGTTGAATCCTGATCACTTTAAGTGGATGCAGGAGTTCCTCCAATCCAATGCTTGGAAGCTAGTTGCTAGCCTATCTGATGAGCATACCCTTACTGAATTTTTCTTGCCTAGAGCATGCCCTGTAAGTTCTAAGCTTACTTGTCAGGTGACTGAACTAACTGACAATACTAGTCAGGTGGAAGAGTCTCAGATGGATGTCGACCAACTGACAGACAAGACATGTGATATTATACATCAAGGTCATGAAGATATGACTAATGTCAATGATGGTGAGGTCTCCCCAAGCACTCCTAGTGGAAACAAGATCAGCATCACTAGGAAGGAAGACAACCACATCAAGGAAGGAGGCAAAGCCGAACACTGCTCCGATAGTGGTATCTGGAGTGCGTAGAAGTCCAAGAATCAGTAGCAAGACCCAAGGCTTCAAGCAGAAAAGCTACACACACACTGATTGTTTTGCCTGCAGCTCAGCTCCACCCACTCTTGGTACCAAAGCTTTGAAGAAGCTGGGTGTTGGCATAGCAAAGATGGACCCTGAGGGTCTGTCTGAGGAGGCTCTTTTGAAGAAAAGGAAAGCAAAGGGAGCTATAGATGGCCCGAAGGTAGCAGCCAAGGTGGTGTCCAAGAAAACCAGGAAGTCAGAAGCCTCCTCGACTGAAAACAAGATGGTCAACCATGATAGCAAGGCCAGCAAGAAATCAAGCAAGTAGAGTGCGGCAACAAACTCTACTCTGGGCTCTGGGCCCTTTTTATTTAGGTGGTTTATGCAATATAAGACATGCTATGGAATATCTGTGCTTATCTTTTGGAGCTTTTGTTAAAGACTGCTACTTGTTTATCTGCTATGCTAAATTACATCTGGATGTCTCTCTCAATCCAGTGGCTATACTGGTCCTCTGTGATGAAATCTGCTCTCCAGTGGACATATTGGTCCTTTTTGTTGAGATTTTCTCTCCAGTGGGTATACTAGTCCTTTGTGTTGATATACTGGATGTGCTCGTATGCATTTTGGAGTTTCTTTAGTTTGTTCACTGTCCTGAAATTCAGAGGTCATGCACTGTGTTCATGGCTCATGCTGGTAACTCTGAAATTGGTTTTTTAATGGATATAACACATCACAATAAAGGAAGGGAATGGAAAGTTCTTTGTTGGAACATAAGAGGCATTAACTCTGATAGGAAGTGGACAGCCATAAGAAGTAAGCTCTCTGAGTCTGAATGTGATATTGTCTGTCTACAAGAGACTAAAAGAGAGCACTTTGATATTTAGTACCTGAGAAACTTCAGCAATTCACAGTTTGATAGCTTTGAGTACCTTCCCTCGGTGGGTGCATCAGGAGGCTGCATCACAATGCGGAAGAGCTATAAATTTCAAGGCTCCCTATCCTTTGCCAATGAGTTTAGTATTTCTGTTGAGCTCTGCTCTGTACATTCAGGTACAAAATGGATACTTACAAATGTCTATGGGCCTTGCACAGATGAGAGGAAAGTGGTATTCTTGAACTGGATGAAGAACATAGAAATGCCTGTGGATTGTAACTGGCTTGTGGTGGGAGATTTTAATCTCATTAGGTCTCCTGCAGAGAGAAACCGGGAAGGAGGTAATGTTAATGAAATGCTATTGTTTAATGAGGCTATTAGTGCACAAGGCTGGATTGAATTGCCTTTGCAAGGAAGGAAGTTTACATGGTCAAACAAGCAGCTTCATCCTTTATTGGAAAGGCTTGATCACTTCTTTACTTCTAGTGGTTGGACTACTGAATTTCCAGCAACCTCTGTCACAGTTCTCTCTAGAGACACGTTTGATCATGTACCCTGTCTCATCTCAATTCAAACTCACATACCAAAGGCAAGAGTTTTTAGATTTGAAAATTACTGGATGGAGCATGAGGATTTCATCTTAGTTGTTCAACAAGCATGGGCTATCCATGTACCTCACACACATAAGGCTAGAAAAGGCTAGAAAAGTAGCTGCTAAGTTTAAGAATTTGAGGAAAGCACTCAAAGACTGGGCCAAAAACTTCTCCAATCTAGCAATGTCACACCCGGTTTTAACAACCAAAACCGAATGCATCCGTATGCGTGCCCAGGATGAAGTTTTCACGCACACAGGACAATATATGTGATAAAAGAACAATATTTTTATTAATTCGATAACATTGTTACAAGAATGACCAAGTGGTCTAAAAGAAAAGATTACATTGCAGCGGAAATAAATCTAAAGCGTCGGCGTCCTTCTTCAACTCCACAGGAAGTCGACCGGAAGACCGCATGCCTAGAACATCACTTCTCCACCTTCGAGTACTCCTCGATGTCTTCATTCACTGAGCAACAAACAAAAGGTGGTTTTGGGTCCGCGTGAGTACATAAAGTACTCAGCAAGTGGGGGAAAGTATGACATGTTGGCAAATAACAAGAAAGGCTTATATGGGTTTATTTGCATAAATGCGATTGATATATAAAACATTTTATAAAAGCAGCTCCTATTTACTAGGTGATATATCTCCATACGGCCAAGGTTACTCCACCTTGCCAAGATAAAGGGTTCCAACCACCCTGTACGTCTCTACAGGTTACACCCACCTGTACCCAATGACAGTTACCCCACTGTGATTGCCCATCCATAACCTTCCCAACTAATCGTGTGAGGGTCCATGCCGCTCTTGACCGTGAGCACGGCTGTCATGACAGTTTTCACTCTGCAGAGGTTGTACACATTTCCCCACGAGTTGTGATTCCGTCCCTTGTTGCCAGGTGGACTAAAGTCTCCTTTATGCCATGCTGGCCAAGCACATTCACACTTCCTTAGGTGTGTGGCCAGGAGATCACAACAAGGCTTTTCCACAGCTTCCTCCAGCTTGTACGTGCCCACTAAGGTTCCACCGATAGGGGAAGTATACCCTTGACCCCTAGAGGCCCCCTCTTGTGCCAGATGGTTCCGAGGAGTAACTCTCCTGTCCCCACACATCTCTCTCCCGACGATTCCAGCATACCCGCCTTCCTCGCACCACCGTTTGGCACGCACAAAACTGGTCTCCACAATGTAATACGCCAGGCCGCGCCCATTCTTGGACTCGAGGCTGTACGGTTTTCATGGGTGGTCGCTCCACGAACCGGTCCTTAGATTTAGGTGATCAACAAAACCAAGGGAGTGCCGGTAACCCCTGCACAGTCCCTGAGCTGCCGGTAACCCCAGCACAGCTCCCAAACCACAATCACCCAAATCCCTATCTCCATTCATGTTGCTAAAGATTACCCATTAACCCTCATGTGAAAGAAGTTCAATTAATCAAGTTATATTCTTCCCGACCCGACACAAAGCAAGGCTAAGCAATTCTACCCATAAACAATTAAAGCAAACTAAGGCGACAAGGAAATGATATGACAATTCTAGTAAACCCTACACATAGGTTCGATATCATATTGACTCAAGCATGCATTTTTGTAAACAAAACATTTGTAAACTAGGCACAAGATGGTCAAGGACACTTGCCTTTTGAGATGTTGTTGCTCAGTGAACTCGTTTCTTGGTCTTCATGTTGTTCATGCGATTCCCGTACGTATATTCCTATTTGCGCACACATGAAAACAAGCATACATATAACAAACAATATTTAGGAACATTGAGAATAATATGAGCTCAGAATTGGATAAAGAAAAGGATATACTGAGCTCACCAAGGTTATGCAATAACAGAATGATTTGCGGCCAAGGGTGACGGCGGAACGACATAGCCTCCATGATTGATGGCGGCATCGATAGTTTTCTCGATGAGATTATGATAGAAGCCTGTAGAACACGGATCGATGAATTTATTGATATGGTTTATCATTCATGAGGTCAGATAAGGAAGTTGCAAAACAATAAAGATTGGAGTCAACATTCAGACGCGGCTGTGCAGACAGCATTATGAGAACGATTGCGTTCCTGTGGATTGGTTGCTGTTATCACGAAAGGATTTGATCAGAAATGATTGCACTTGTGTGGCACATTGGAATGGCATGGTGTTTTGTATGGTAATAACCTGTACAGGAGATCGAGGTGTTAGAACATAGGCATAATTGCAGTTATGTGTGCTGGACGCAAGCAGACACGCAGCGACGGCAACGGCAGCCTCAAATTTGCCGTCCATGGTGGTCTTCTTTGAAAACTGTTTATAGGTGATGCTTAGGACGACAGTAAGAATGTCCTGGTGGAATTACATGAAAAGTTGTTGGCCGGGTTACCGAGAACAGCGTCGTCAACTGGTGGCCACAAACAGAGACTGAAGAACGAGTGCGCGTTCCCAGAGGTCAACTGCAGAATTCAGGAATGTTTTTAGACAGAAATATTTGTAATTGTTAGGAGGACGTCAGGGACAGCATGAGTTGGGTATTGTTGCACCTGTAGAGGAGATCGATCGGCCAAAACACCAAAAAGGTTGTGCTGTGGCAGTTCAAGAAGGAATTGCGTTCCTGGGAGCATCACTACGAATCTCATCGTGCCCTCCTGCAATAACGTACAGGACTTGATGGGCCATGATCTAGTATGAGAAGTGCATCAAGAAAGCTTCTGAATTGAGAGGAATCGGAAGGAAAATACCAAATGCGCGCGCTGGATGCGCCCAGAACAGGGAACAGAGATCATTGCGAGGACGATCCTGGTAGCATCGGTACTCCATTGCCTTTGATCTCTGGGTATGTTGTGGAGTACGACGGGGTGCATCATCTGGTTAAATTTGGGGACGTTCCGCTGGATGGATCGCTGGGAACGTTGATGCCAACCGGGCGCTGCGGATGGACATGAACAACCAGGGAACAGAGAGGATGTCGAATAAGATTACTGATGCACTGGACCTCATTTGGCCGTGATTTTTAGATATGATGTCAAGGAAAACAAGGCGCACCTGTGGGTAAAATTTGGGGGCATTCCGTTGGACGAATCGCGGGGAACGCCGATGCCAATCGGGGACGTCATGGCTGGACGCAGCAGACAGACAACGGTGATTTCGTGGCTACTTGATGGGAATGAAGAGGAGGAGTCACGGGAGGTCGTCAGTCCTGCGAAGGGGCATCCAGGCATGCCTTTACAGGTCTAGGGAGGGAGGGGAAAGGCCACAGAAGGGAGGAGTGCGGCTGGGAGTTAGCAGAAATGGCAGCAATGAAGGAGGGGCGGGTTATGGCAATTACAACGTCGGTTTCATCTCTTTTTGATGGGAACTGATGGAAGATTCAGTGGGCGATCAATTTTACTCGTAATGGGGCATGAGTGCATGGTTATTGCCCTATACAGGGAGCTCTTGTTGGCTGGCCATGGCGTTTTTGGAAAACGGATTAAAGGAATGATGTTGTTGGGAAGATGAAGGTGAGCAGATAAGTTACATGCGGCTGGGCTTTGACTTGGGCCATTTTTCCTGGTTGTTACACGTTAGAGAGAGGTGAGAAAAGGATTAAGGACAGGATTAAGTGGATTTGGGGCCCATTTAGGAAGGGTATTGTCTGGTTTATAAAATAACAAAAAGACTCAAAACATTTTAAAGAAAACACAACAAATTCAAGACAGGCGTTTTCAAAGTTTTAAGACAAACAACAATGTGCTTATTTAAACATTTTCATAATCAAACCATTTCAAATAAATCTTTCAATTAAAATAAAAGAAATCATTTGAGGCAAACATTTGATAAGACAAACTAAATGACTTTATTTTAAAGATATTCATAAATGAAAACGAAATCTTGTTCAAATCTTGTTAACCGAAAATAAATCCTTCATTTCATAAAAACACATTTATGAACAAAATCTTAAACAAAGTAAGTAAATTATTTTAAACTTAAATGAAACTGGGGAAATTGGTCTTTAAAATTGAAAAACGGTTCACATCCCAAAATAAGAAATTTTGGGGTGTGACAAGCAACAACTATTGCAAATACAAAGGCCCTGATCCTGATGCTGGATACTTTTGAGGAAAGCAGGGACCTCTCTCTACAGGAATGGAACTTTAGAAGCCTAGCTCAAGAGCACCTTGAAAGTCTGTTAAATAAATAGAAAATCTATTGGAAGCAGAGAGGGGATATTAAATGGGTTAAATTTGGTGACGCTCCTACTAATTTTTTCCACACTAGAGCCACTATCAGGCATAGACAGAATGCTATACAGAGCCTGAAAGATGAATCTGGGAATATATATTGTGATCATCAAAAGAAGACTGACCTGATCTGGACTGCTTTTAAGGAGAGACTTGGTACCACAGAGTACAACAGTATGCACTTTAATCTCGGTGATCTATTACATATTGTCCCTAATCTCGACTGGTTAGAGGCACCTTTCACAAAGGAGGAAGTAGATGGAGTGGTTGCTGACTTACCATCCAATAAATCACCAGGCCCTAATGGCTTCAATGGGCATTTTCTTAAAAAGTGTTGGAGCATAGTAGCAGAGGATTTCTATGAGCTACTTGATGCTTTTTATGAAGGTGAGATATGCTTACAAAGCATTAATGGATCATTTATAACCTTGGTGCCCAAAAAGGATTCTCCTACAATGGTTTCTGACTTCAGACCTATATCCCTGCTGAACTCAACAATCAAACTTATCACAAAGCTTCTTGCAAATAGATTGCAGATAGTAATTTTGCAGTTGGTGCATCAAAATCAATATGGCTTCATTAAAAGTAGAAGTATCCAAGACTGCTTGGCCTGGTCCTTTGAATACTTACATATCTGCCATAAATCGAAGAAAGAGATTGTTCTCATTAAGCTAGACTTTGAAAAGGCCTTTGATAAAATTAAGCATCAAGTTATTTTGGACATTCTGAAGCACAAAGGCTTGGGTGAAAAGTGGTTAAAGTGGATGGAAATCATTATGAAATCTGGAACATCAGCTGTCCTACTCAATGGAGTCCCTGGTAAAGTATTTCATTGTAAAAAAGGAGTGAGACAAGGTGACCCTCTATCCCCTCTACTCTTTGTGCTAGCTGCCGACCTCCTGCAATCAATCCTAAACAAAGCAAAAGATATGGGGATAGTTAGATTGCCAATTCCAGAAAGAGCAGGTTCTGACTTTCCCATTGTACAATATGCTGATGATACACTGTTGGTGATGGAGGCTTGCCCCAGACAGCTAGTGGCTCTCAAAGCTCTGTTACACACTTTTGCAGAGTCAACTGGGCTTAAGGTCAATTATGCTAAATCTATCATGGTACCAATTAATGTCAGTCCAGAAAGAATGGAGCTCCTCACCAATACCTTTGGATGCCAGGGAGGGTCAATGCCTTTTACATACTTAGGATTGCCTTTGGGACTCACTAAACCATCTGTTGCTGATTTTCTTCCACTGGTCCAAACAATTGAGAGGAGATTGATTGGCTGCGCTCAGTTTCTTACTCAAGGAGGAAAACTTGAAATGGCAGATACAATTATGTCCTCTATGCCAACATATCACATGTGCACCTATAAGGTTCATGCAACGGTCGTCAAACAAGTGGACTCTTACAGGAAACATCTCCTATGGAGAGGATCTGATATCAATGCTAAAAAGCCCCCCTTGGCAGATTGGAACATGGTACAAAGGCCTAAAAGTGAAGGGGTCTTGGAATCAAGAAGCTTACAGTGCAAAATGATGCATTACTTATGAAGATGTTGCACAAATTCTATAATAGAGCAGACCTACCATGGGTTAAATTATTATGGGATAACTACTATTCGAATGAAAAGCTCCCAGGCCAGCAAAAGAGAGGATCCTTTTGGTGGAGAGATATAGTTAAGTTGCTTGACCAATATAAGGGCATTGCTAAAGTCACTCCAGGAGATGGTGCTACAGTCTTGTTCTGGCATGATATGTGGCACACATCCATACTAAAGTTAAACTGTCCAGAGCTTTTCTCATTTGCCCGGCAGACTAACATTACTCTCAAAGATGTTCAGGCAACTGATCATATAGAGACGCTATTCCATCTACCTCTCTCAGTGCAAGCATATGAACAGATGTTGGCTTTGCAAGAAGTCTTGGGTAAAATGGAAGTTCAGATAACCAACGATGTGTGGCAATGCATGGGCGGCCAGGTATCCTACTCTGCAGCTAGAATTTACAAGCTTCTTATGGGGCACCTACCTGTACATCCTGCCTACAGGTGGTTGTGGAAATCCTCCTGTCAGCCCAAACACAAAGTATTCTTCTGGCTACTCATGAAAGACAGGCTCAACACAAGGGGAATGTTGAGAAGAAGGAACATGTTCTTGGATGATTACACTTGCGAGTTATGTATACTTTAGAGGGAGGAAACGCTCAGGCATCTATTTATAAGGTGCAACTTTGCAAAGGCTTGCTGGCAATCTATTGGGTTAATGTTGCCCCAGAATCTAACCTCCATGCAAATGATCACGTTGCTGAAGAGGAGAATAAGTTATAGTTGCTATATGGATATCATCATCTTGATGTGCTGGAGCATATGGGTAACAAGAAACAATTGGATTTTCAATAATATTGATCCAACGGTTCAGAATTGCAGAGAATATTTCTTCAAGGAGCTGTCTTTGGTTATCCATCGTGCAAGCTCAAAAAAGTCAGACAGAATCAAGCAATGGATAGATTTAAATCAATAGTTATGCTTTCTTTCTTTTTTGCTTTTTTATTTTCTTCTGGTTTGCTGTACATAAGACTTGGTTTTCTTATTATGAATAAAGTACTGTAGGGGGCGACCCCTCCAGTTTTCATCAAAAAAGAAAAAATACTCCTAGGTTCGAACCGAAGGCAAAACATTTCATTGATTGGGCAATTAGACAGACTTTCTGTTTTGAATCAGACTATATGTTTGCGTGGCACAGTGAGAAGTCGAAACACAACATTTGGGTTGACTGAAAATGGGAGACATTCTATTCCTGAGGCAAACAACAGATGGATGAACATTTTCAATGCTCCACGTATAGAAACAACATGCAAGAATTTTGCTCCTGTCTACTGTAGCAGGAGGCTCAAAATTCCTAGCATTGTTGTTGTGCTGGGTAGAGAACTGATAACGATTTGAAATCCTCCATCCAAGATTTAACATGTGGTTGTCAAATGAGGTAAGGCAGATGACATTTTGAGGTGATAAAGTTGGAATGAAATCAAGCACGGGTATAACATGAGAGAATGACAATGATTAACTGGCAATATTTAGATGGCTAATTGTTTCTTAAATTGAACTCTGCTTATGTCCACCATAAAAACTGATTATATGGTCTACTTAGAGGCCATATGATTAACTGAGCAAAGACAACAGGCAACAAATCTGGTGGAGAAGAGGAAGGATTCATGACAGAAACAACGAAGCAGTAACAAATTGACTGAGAAAAAAAAAAGGAGATCGAGCAGGGTCATTACCTGACACGATTAAGTGCGCAGGAGCAGGTAGCCCTCTCGACGGCGAACGGCCAAATCGGCATCCAGCCATCCACCGAGCAGGCCTGCAAGAGGAGCAGTGTGAGGCCTCAGTTCAGAGAGGACCAGATCGAAGCTTGATGCGTCGCAATGGAAGAAGGGAGGGAGCGGAAGAACGCACCAAAAGCAGGAAAAGGAACCGAACCGGCGACTGTAGTAGCCGAGGAGAAGAGACCTGTCGTTACCATGACCCCCGGGTACCCTCAAGACCAAAGGGCCGAGTAACCTGACAAGGGTAGTCGGACCAGCCCAGAAAAAACCGAGTAGCCCACGATACAAGATGGAAGGTTCTACTACTCGGATGGACATAGGAAAGGCTTCTTGCCTTGTACTCCAAGTATTTCCATGATGTAACCGACTAAGACTCTTTCCATGTAACCCTGTACCCCCGACTATATAAGGCGGGCAGGGATCTCCTCTCAAACATACACAATCAATACCACGACATACAGGACGTAGGGTTTTTATCCTCCGGGAGGCCCGAACCTGTCTAAACTCCTTGTCTCGTGTTCACCATCGTATTCTTGGTCCCTTCGCCCCCATAACAAATCTATCGAGGTCCTATAACCTCGACAGTGGCGCACCAGGTAGGGGGTGCGTCGGGATCCTCTCCATCGACTACGATGGACTACTCCATCAACAACTTCGCTCCAGGCGCCCGGCTTAGCTTCGGGAGCTTGGAGTTCGTCGCCGACAACCTCGGCAATCTCGTCCCCGTCAACTGGTCGACTATCGGGGTCGAAACCGAGTCGGACTCTCCTCTTTCCGAGTTAGAGTCCGGCTTCTCCAGGCTTCAGATTGAGTCCTACCCGGACTACTCGGCAGCCGAGACAAGATCCGCTCTGGAGAACATCCGCTTCAGATCTGACCTACCGAGCTTGATTTATTATCCGGCTCAACGCTATGGTATGTTTCCCTTCGGTTTGCGCAATTCTGCTGATACTTTTCCCCGGGGAGACGTGCAGGAGCTACTAGCATCAGAGGGAGACATGTCCTTCAACCTGGTTGCTTGCATCCGGGAAGATCACATGGACACCTATGATACATCAATCTGGGACTCCATGTACGAGCCGACAGATCAAGGAACTCACGCTGGTTACAGCTCGGACGGCTCATCCTCGCCCATGCCGTATGAGTGCTTCGCCGTAATAGGTGATCTGACCGCTCAGGACGGTGACGCGGCCAACTTACCCGGACCACCACCGGGAGGGCCACCACCGGCAGCAAACATCGTTGTTCCTGCTCCGGCAGCAACAACGGCAGCTGACGAGGCAGCTGCGGCGGCCCTAACTGCAATGAACGCCGAGTCCTCTGCTGCAGCCGCAGCTCGGGCTCAACAACCCCGACTAAACAATCAAGGTGCCCTCGGCACAATACCTGAGGAAGACGAGAATCCCGATGACTACAATCGTTCTCCTAGAAGAAGGAACAATGGCAGATCTCGCGATCTCCAACGTTCACTTTTCGTTGATGTCAACGGTCATCAAGCCTTTCGGACACCGGAGCAGAACATGGTCGCCAATAGGACCATCCTTGATCAGGTTCAAGCGGCCATAAACGACCCAAACTTCTCACCAGCAGCCATCACGCCTCTGCTTGACAAGGCTAAGTGTTATGCCGAAGCTGCCACCCTCCTGAGGAGTCAAACTCCCTCTCGGGCCCCCAGCTCTTCATCGTCCAACAGAAGGCGTAGGCTCCTGGAAAATTCGAGTGACAACCGTCAACGAACTCCGGCAGCCGCGGAAGCACCTCCCCAGCAGAATCTTCACCGACAGGTGATAGCTCGACCTGGGTTTGATGCTCGCCGAGATATCAACGCCATACGTCGCCAAAGATCAGAAGATCGAGAACGCGCCTAACAGGATGACTACGATCGCTTCGGCATCGGACATTCACCCAGACGACGATCGCCCAGACGATCTCACTCACCACGGCGTCGCTCCCCTGACCGGTCACCAACCCCGCCAGCGCGATCACCGCCAAGGAGAACTCCACCGCGAGACACACCTCCTCGAGATGCGCCGCGGAGAGAACACCGCCGACAGGAGGAGGACCGGGACCGTGACAATGATCGCCGGCGCCGTGACGACGACAGACATCGAGATGACCGACGCCGAGAAGATCGCCGAGAAGATGGCCAACGCAGGAACGACCGGGATGAAGATCGTTACCGTGATGGTCATCGCCAACACCGCGACCAGGACCGTGACAGGCGCCATCGTGACGATGAACGCCGAGACACACCCCCACGCCGTAACGCCTCCACCCGACGCAACGACCGTCACTCGGACGATGACTCAGCCGACATCGACGGACTGCAAGCTCTCACCCGAAGGCTCCGCAACTCGGCGCGATTCCCCGAGTCAATGCGCCTGCCAGGAGTTGAGAAGTACGACGGAAAGGGAGACCCGGCCGAGTGGTTAAATACCTACTCCCTTGCTGTTCACATCGCTGGTGGCAACAAAGCTGTCATGGCCTGCTACCTTCCCATCATGCTAGCCCCACCGTTAAGACGTTGGCTAGCTAACTTGCCACCCGGGTCTATTAATTCCTGGGATGAGCTCCTTCACACGGTCATCGATACTTACAAGCCGACGGCACAAAGACCCGCCAAAAGCAGAGATCTCAAGATGATCAAGCAGAAGGAGGGCGAGTCCCTTCGGGACTTCATCCAGCGTTTTTCACAAAAGAAGAACGAGATACCGAGCATCACCGAGACAGAAGTCATCTCGGCATTTGTTGACGGTTGCACCGACCAACCTTTACTCCACAAGATGGGTCAAGGTTATCCCGGCAATGTCAGAGAGATGCTGGCCTTAGCCGACTCATACGCTGCAGGGAACGAGTTATGCGCTGAGCGCGACAAGGACTCCTACCGCAGACGCCAAGATAACAAGAACAAGTCGGACAAGCCAGAAGGATCGGGCTCGAAGGATAAGAAGCGCAAGGGCGATGATCTAGTCGCAGTAGCTGACAAGTCCCGGTTCCAAAAGCAACGTGGGCCTCGAGAACCCACCAATTACGAGCAATTCCTCGACGAACCTTGTATCTTTCATGGCGGTCCAAAGAGTTCCCACAAACTCCGAGACTGCATGAAGCTCAAGGGGCTCATGACCTACACCAACAAGAAGGCCGAGGCAGACCCAAGGGCTGAGGATGAAGATGACCAAGATGGTTACCAAGAACCTAAGCAATGCCTCCACATCTTTGGTGGTCCAGACGCATACGAGTTCAAACGCAAGCAAAAGCTCACCAGCCGAGCCGTCAACACAATCTCAGTTGATGCACCTCATTATCTACGATGGTCCGAAGTACCTATCACCTTTGATCGACGAGATCACCCAGACTACATCCCCAAGCCAGGCAGATATCCTTTGATCCTTTCCCCGATCATCGATGGAGTCCAGCTTAGTAAAGTTTTCATAGATGGAGGGAGTGCTCTTGACATCTTATTTGTCAAAACACTTGATGATATGAAAATCCCAAGATCAAGCATCCAGCCGAGTAACTCCCCCTTCCATGGGATTATCCCAGGCACCTCAGCCCTACCACTCGGACAGATTACTCTCCCTGTTCAGTTCGGCAATCCCGACAATTACAGGAAAGAATACATCTGCTTCCAAGTGGCTGACTTTGAGTCAGCCTACCATGCCATCATCGGCAGGCCAGCTTTGGCAAAGTTCATGGCTATTCCGAACTATACTTACCTAGTTCTGAAAATGCCAGCTCCAAAAGGAGTCATTACACTCCGCTCTGATGTTAAGATTTCCTACGCTTGTGAAGCCGAGTCACTCTAGCTCGCGGCGACTCAAGAGGCAGAGCACGGCAAAGCAATGCTTAACCTTGAAGAAGACGCCAACAACGCGGATAACTCGGTCCCTTCAAAGAAGGCTTCCAAATCCAGCGTCCAACCTGTTGATCCTGAATCCAAGAAGATCACCCTCGATCCGAGTGATCCCACGAAGACGGCCAACATCGGGACGTCCCTGGATGATAAATAGGAACTCGCGCTCGTCAGTTTCCTACGGGACAACATCAAGCAACGACTGCGACGCTTCACCCCCGATCGCAGAGAAGCCATTAGAAATGATGTAACTAAGCTTTTAGCAGCCGGCTTCATCAAGGAGGTGTTTCACCCCGACTGGCTTGCTAATCCTGTTTTAGTTAGGAAAAAGAATAAACAATGGCGCATGTGCGTTGATTACACGGATCTCAATAGGTTTTGCCCAAAAGACCCTTTTGGGCTCCCTAGAATAGATCAAGTTGTAGACTCCACTGCTGGGTGTCAATTATTGAGTTTCCTTGATTGCTACTCTGGCTACCACCAAATCCGACTCAAAGAGGAGGATTGTCTCAAAACGTCCTTTATAACTCCCTTTGGCGCTTATTGTTATCTAACAATGCCCTTCGGCCTCAAGAACGCGGCAGCAACATACCAACGTTGCATCCAGAAGTGTCTGGCCCGTCTCCTTGAGCAGCGCAAAGTCGAAGCATATATCGACGATGTGGTTATCAAAACTAAGAACAAAGATGACCTCATTGAAGACATTCGAGCCACTTTTGAGTGCATGCGAGAATTCAAAATGAAGCTCAATCCCGAGAAGTGCGTCTTCGGTGTCCCGTCCGGCAAATTACTCGGCTATATCCTCACCCATCGCGGCATTGAGGCTAATCCCGAGAAAGTCGAAGCAATACTGAAGATGCCGGTCCCAGAGTGCCAACGTGATGTTCAGAAGTTGTCAGGATGCATGGCAGCTCTGAGCCGCTTCATATCACGACTCGGCGAAAAGGGACTTCCGTTCTTCAAACTCCTCAAAAAACAAGACAAGTTCGTATGGGACGAGGAGGCTCAGAATGCTTTTGTCCAGCTAAAAGAGTTTCTGAGTTCACCACCAACCTTAGTCCCTCTGGACCCACACGAGCCTCTTCTCCTCTACGTCGCAGCAACGACTCATGTAGTCAGCGCTGCCCTCGTCGTAGAAAGAGAAGAAGCCGGTCAAGTTCAGAAAGTTCAGAGACCGGTGTACTTTGTCAGCGAAGTTCTGTCCGACTCAAAGGTCAGGTACTCGCACATCCACAAGATCACCTACGGGTTGCTGATGGCTTCTCGCAAACTCATCCACTATTTCCAAGATCACCCAATTACCATGATAACCTCTCATGGCATCGGGGATGTTCTCAAGAATAAACAATCAACCGGCAAAATCGCAAAGTGGGCCATTGAGCTGAGCACCTACGAACTTTTGTTCAAGCCTCAAACGGCCATAAAAGGGAAAGCTCTTGCCGACTTTGTAGCCGAGTATACTGAAACCCAGGTTCCTCCTAAACCTGAGAAGATTAAAGAGTGGGTCATGTATTTTGATGGCTCATTACAACTCTCAGGAGGTGGTGCAGGCATTCTACTAATCTCCCCTAGCGGAGACGAGTTGAGTTATGCCCTGCAGCTACGTTTTAAAGTTTCCAATAATGCCGCCGAGTATGAAGCTGTCTTACACGGCTTACGAATAGCTGCATCACTCGGCATCCGACATCTTGAAGTACGGGGCGACTCTCTCCTGGTTATCAAACAGTTGAAGAAGCACTGGTCTTGTGTTCACGAGGACATGATTGCCTACGTTCAAGCCGTCAACAGATTTGAAGACAAGTTCGAAGGACTGGATTATGTCCATGTTCACCGGGATCATAACAAAAAGGCAGACCGACTAGCCAACATAGGCTCCGGCCGGGAACCTGTCCCCCCAGGAGTCTTCATGGAAGTCATTACCGCCTCCTCCATCAAGAAGGATCCCGAAATCCCGCCAAACGAACCGCTGCAACCACAGCCTGATGCGGAAGCCATGGCTGTAGACATCTCCGAGAACCCGGAAGAAGAAGACTGGCGACTCCCGTTCGTTGACTTTATACAACATGGAAAACTCCCTAGCAAAAAGGAGGAGTATGAACCTCTCTTCAGGAAAAGCAAGGCGTATAAAGTCATCAACGGCGAGTTATTTCGAAAAAGTGCCGACAGAAGGGATGTCGAAGGACTCGGCATCTACATGAAGTGCATTACTCGGAAAGATGGCCAGCAGCTTCTCCAGGACATCCACTCGGGTGTATGCGGTAACCACGCAGCATCTCGCACCATAGTGGGAAAAGCTTATCGGCAAGGATTCTACTGGCCAACAGCAGTCTCTGACGCCACCAGCCTTGTTCAAAAGTGTATAGGTTGCCAGTTCTATGCACGGCAGATACACATGCCAGCACAAGCATTACAAACCATACCTCCCACCTGGCCTTTTGCGGTCTGGGGGCTTGACATGGTTGGGCCTATGAAAAAGGCTCAAGGTGGATTCACTCACCTCCTAGTTATGGTGGATAAATTCACCAAGTGGATTGAAGCTGTGCCCATACGTGATCTAAGTGCCTCCCGGACAATCGACTTTGTTAAAGACATCGTGTTCCGGTTTGGCGTTCCAAACAGGATCATCACGGACAACGGCACCAACTTCAAGAACAAAGAGTTCGATGCATTCTGTGAGGATGTTGGCATCAAATTGTGCCACGCCTCCACATACCATCCTGAAAGCAATGGGCAAGTTGAACGAGCCAATGGTATGGTCTTACAAGGACTAAAACCTCGCTTGTATAACCGACTTAAATCTCATGCTTCCAGGTGGGTTCAAGAGCTCCCAGCGGTATTGTGGGCACTCAGAACCACTCCTACCCGTCCTATGGGACAGTCGCCCTTCTTCTTGGTTTACGGAGCAGAAGCGGTCCTCCCCTCTGAACTCGAGTTTGGATCTCCCCGAGTAACCAACTATCGAGAGGAGCCATCCGATGAACAACTGACTCAATCCGTTGACCAGCTAGAAGAGCTGCGAGAAAACGCGTCTCGGAGATCTGCGGTGTACCTTCAGAAGCTCCGGCGTTATCATCAACGACGAGTCCGAGATCGCGCCTTTTCAGTAGGTGACCTCGTTCTCAAAAAGATCCAGTCTACTGAACGCCGACACAAGCTATCACCGGTTTGGGAAGGACCTTTCGTCGTACACGAAGTCACTCGGCCTGGA
Source organism: Eragrostis curvula (assembly GCA_007726485.1). Taxonomy (NCBI): domain Eukaryota; kingdom Viridiplantae; phylum Streptophyta; class Magnoliopsida; order Poales; family Poaceae; genus Eragrostis; species Eragrostis curvula. The sequence goes on along the minus strand of RWGY01000912.1, from coordinate 88,744 downwards.
TCGTACAAACTGCGCCGAGAGAATGGGCATCTTCTGCCACATACACACAACATTGATCAGCTACGTCGCTTCTTTGTTTAATGCTTTTTTGCAACTCATACTTGTATACACCCTTATTTATGCCTCACATGAATAAAATGAAATCCCTTTTTGTTTACTTCATCTTTGACTCTGTAGTGACCAACTACCTTAGTCACAACAGAGCCAGGGGGCTAATCAATACATGAGTATATGTCTTGGATCTCTTCTGAATGACTAAGTAAGCCTTGCCCATCCTGATTGTGAAGCTCCAACGGAGAGTGCATAAACATAAGGAGGCAATTGGTCTCTGAAAACAGTCTACAGAAAACTCCGACTGACAAACACTCATCTCTTACCAAATATAAATTGTTACAACTGCTCTGATTGTGAAACTCCTACGCTAACTTCTTGCATATGATGACTCATAGTCTAATACTGCTGGAATGGCTAAGAGTGCATAAACATAAGACAGTTAACAACAAAAGCAAATCATTAACCACTCAGTCACCACAAAGACTTAGTGGCACCAAAATATTCAGTATTTAATCGGAGTTTACAACTACCTCATTGTTTTATTTACAGGAATTCTTACAAGCCCTAACTACTGTGACAAAGGAACATCTTTCACCAGCTCCTCTGCGCAGCTACTGGCCTCCATTGACAGCTGGTTTGCCCGCTCAATGGTTGTACCCTTGGCATAACCCTCCTTGCAAGACGCCAAGTCGATCTTGGGGTACAGTGACTTCACCACTCCTAAAGAATGACGAGCTGCATACTCGGCGACCGACTTACAATGAGCCCTCAATGCTTCGGGGACTTGGGCCAGTGTAGCAGGCAGAGGACCTTCAGGCATCTCTTCAGGTGCTGGCCAAGTAAACTGGCAAACAACTCTGGCACTTTGAATAAGAGAAGTATTCTCTCCTTTCAAAGTCATCAGTTCAACTGCAAAATCAAAGTCTTTCAGCAAAGATATAAGAAACTGGTCAAAGACCTTTATTCACAATCTTTACCTTGAGCCTCTTCTTTCTCGGCAAGGAGAAGGTCCGAGTCAATCTTTGCGGCGTCCAGTTCAGCCTTAAGGGCGTCCTTCTCTCGGAGGGCTACCGACAAGGCTTTGGCTTTGCCTTCAGCTTCAAGCTTGGCTTTAGCCGCGCTCTCTCTCAATGAGGGAACATCCCTTTTCAACAGCTCAAACTCGTCCAGGTCGTCCTTGGTCAGTTTCGGTTGAGCTACAAACCAAACCAAGCTACATGAGTCAACGCACTCATAAAACACAACAAGTAATGGCTCCAAAAGATTACCTGCGAGGGTAAGCTCAAGCTCAGCTCTCTCCTTTTGTGCAGTTGCCAACTCGGCCTTCAGTCTAGCCAACTCCTCCTGTTGCTCCTGGATCTTCAGCTGCTTAGCAGTCAGGTCTTCATGGAGTGAGTCGGCCGCAGACTTCAAAACCATGAAGAACTTAGTCTTCTCCCGGCTTTTAGTAATGATTTTCTGCAAAAAATCACTCATGATAAGCATTGACTCCTTTTTAGTATAAAAAGAAAGGCTAGTCAAAAACCTCACCTGATGAGTGTCGATCAAGTCGATCAACTGGTTCTCCGACAGATCAAACTCTTTCTCATCCTCCTCCTCATTGATAATTACCTTCTCTCCGGCAAATTCGAAAGAGAGGCTCCCAGATCTTTTCTAACTCTCCTTGAACTCGAACGAAGCTGGGTTAAATTCAATGGAAGGAGGAGGAAGATCTTCTACCTCCATAGCAAGCTCAGAAGAACTGGCGCCACACAAGTCTTGAGGCCGGTTGACTAGTGGGTCTTCTCGGCTCATCATCTGAACTTCTGCTGCAAGCGATGGAGAAGGATGGAGCACCAGAGCTGATGACTCGGCAACCTCCTGGTTGGTCTCCTCCGGGTTTCCTTGGCCATCACCATCAAGGGCGAGTGTTGGCTCCGTCACTCCAGTCTTCTCCATGCCTGTTTCAACATTTAGTTCCCCTTCTGCGGGAACAGTCTTCTCAGCTGTCACCACTGGCTCTTCCTCAGTAGGAAGGCTGTCAGACAAAAAGATTAAGTCAAAGCTCAGTTAGCTAAAGCAATTCAGCAGCTAAAAGAACAAATTAAAGGTCGCTGTAAAAGGCTTACCTGTCAGAAACCCTCATCCTCTTCAATGGCTTGATCCTCTTGCTGGGGGCTGGAGTTTGACGTGTGATTGAGTCAGGAACTGAGGTAGTTTCCCTGATAGCTTGATCATCAGGATCCTTGTCCCTGACATCATCACCCTCCCTAGCAAGAGCTTCAATAGCTGCCAGCTCTTTATCAATAGTGGCAACAGCCACACTTATGCTTTGCCCAACATTGGCAACAGCATCTTTGTTGGCGTCTCTTACGGTCACGCGGGAAACACGCGACCGCGGGAGACGCCTGGGGGTTATGGAATTGTTCACTTGCACTATTTAACCAAATAATCCACAACTAGTAACAAGTACTAGATATGAATTATAAGGTTTGTCATGTTAAATAGAATATCCGCAAGCGGACGGATAACCCGTTGTAGCATTTCACCCGAGAGTATTCCAGGGTATCGTATTTATATTTTCCCAAAGGAAGACATGATTGACAAGAGTACTTATGTTCATGGTGTTACAAACGATAAGTGATATAACCACATTCCAATGCAGGGGTAAGGGTTAATAATAATAAGGATAGTGTGACACACACGAAGGCATTCCACTCTCTCTAATAAAAGGCGAGAGACAATCCTAAGCAATGCTAAGTTAGACTAGCGAGCTACTACTCCAAAGGTACAACATTCATATAGCGTGCACAACCTCTACCTATCATCTAGCGTCATGCAAGCACAAGCAAGCGTCTAATGCCTAGGCAACATCGGAGATCCGGCATACGCAAGGTCTGCCTCGCGACTCCGGCCTATTTACGTACTCCTATGCCGTGCCCGAACGTGGAGGGTTCCTTTGGATGGACAGGGCTGTCACTTCCTGCCACCTACCTCTACAAACTGTGGGACACGCACATACCCAAGGGTGGATAGACTACCCCGGCACCATGCCGGCGTTACTAACCACGACTCTAGATCCCTCGAGGCACCCCCAACCCTTCGGATCGACGGGGTGATAAATCTAGAGCACCTTTGCAGGACAATGAGCCCGATGCCTAATCATGAGAACAACTAGCCTAACTAGCATAAACTAGATAAAAGGGATCAAAGCTAGCACTAAGTCATGCATAAGCGTTCGTCGCTCAAGAACGAGCGACGAACGATGAACGATTAAGTAAGTTCAAGAATAATCGATGATCGAGTATGAACGAACGAAGAACGAATGATGAACGAGCATGAACGAACAACGAACGATCATACAAGATCATGATAGAACTAGCAAGCTCATAACAACTATATGAACACTTGTATTCCATAGATTAAATAACAAGTCTTACAAAGAGAGAGAAAGGATACAAGAGCGCTACCCAATTCTCCACAAGACTTTGGGAGCAATAGGGCAGCCCACTACTCAGCCTAGCACTACCTAGAATTGCCTCTAGCTCTAGTGTGAGGAGGAGGGAATGATCCTTGTGTATTGTGTGTCTTGGAAGGAGGGGGGTACCCCTCCTTATATAGTCCTTGAAGGTCGGCAACTTTGAGGCGGTTCCCGAGGTCGGTGGCATTTAATGCAGGGGGAACCGACCTCCAGAGGTCGGTTACAAACCGCCATAGAAAGATGGGCCCAGGGGGCCACCCTGCCAGGTCGGCCGACCTGGCCAGGGGGGTCGGCCGACCTGTGCCTGGCCCCTCCTGGGCTGGGCTTTGGCAGGTGGCTCCCCCTCTGGGTCCACTTCTCTGGTCCAGGTGCATTTGGCCTTAGTTGTGTTGTACTTTGACGAGATTTGGCCTTTTGTCTTGGAATTGTATTCCCGCGGCGAACGTTGTTTTGTAGAAGTGTTGATTCGTCGCCTTGGGGCATGATTTCACCTGGATTTCTCCCATATTCCACCTGCACACTAAAATCTAGAGGTACATGTGGAACTAGGTTATTCTTAAATAAAGTGCGTGTAAAGAATGTCCAATCCTTCTTGTTTATTGAGCTAGTTGACGGTCGAAATTGGTCCGTAACGACCGTCAACAACTCCCCCAAGCTTACCCCTTGCTCGTCCCGAGCAAGAAGTAGGACTTTAGGTTGTTGATCAGGAGTTGCTACAATGCCTACTTCTCAAAGGTACCAAGTGTATAACAAAGATACTTATCCTTGAGTTGAATAAGTTGGCCAAGGTAACTCACCCTTCCCTTAGTCCTTATGGGGCTTTTGCTTTATACTTCACCTTGGGCGGTTGAGAGAGAGAACGGTGTACGAGCATTTGTTTTCTCATTCCTTGTCTTGCTTTTATTCTCCGGAGGTTTTCAAAAAGATTTTCAAAAATAAAACCAAGTTCCTCAAGTGATACTCTCGAGTCGCTCAAGTGGTGTTTTCATTCCTCACCAAGGCATGTGTGTTGCCTCATCCTACATCTAATAGGCTTTTTGTGGAGCTCAAGGTAGGATATGAAGAGAGGCATACTTGCATTCAAATTTTGCAAAACCAAAAGAGTGGATCCACGGAGATAGCAAGCCATACAATCAAAGATCAAGATGTGCAAGTGTGGATGGTGGTGGTGTATGCGACTACTCCTCTTTTTGTTCACCTCTCTTTATTTTATATTTTGGGGCATGGCTATCTTTTCTTCTTTCTTTTTCCATGCTCAAAATGAGAGCAGATAAATTTTCTTTTTCTTTTCATGCTCATCTTCTGTGAGCTTTATTTTCTTTCTTTCTTTTGCATAGCCATGCCTAATTTTGATATTTTAAGAGAGGTGATATATTGTGAGGAGTGTCTTTATTTTGGTGGATGGCATGACATGTTGCTAACTTCCGGTGTAGAAGTTTAGCATATGAGGTGGAATGTGTACGTGATCTTGATCATGAGAGTATGGAAAGCATCTCACTGGGGTCACACAATTTTGATAAAGCTCAATGAAATGACAAGCAGCATATGTAAGGTTTTTCATTAAGTACTACATATGGCTTTGGTAGGGATTTATCATCACTGAGGAACTTATAAATTTTTGTGATTTTCGAAAACAAAAAGGCTCCGGAGTTTTCAAGCTTAACTTGGAACAAGATTGCATCAGCTCTTTTTACCATATCATCTCTCACAACAACTTAGGTTCAGTGCAAGCGTATGCTACCCACAAGTTTCAGGTTCTAAGCAAGTATTTTTCAGCCAACAAACTCAAAACTTGGAGAGTACTAAGTTATAAACTAGGCACAAGAGAGAAATACAGCAGAGCAACTATTCATCATCTCAACATAGAAGGGAAAGAAACATTTTTTTACAGCACATAAAAAGAAACTATACTAATTATTTTTGTTCTTTTTAGTTTTGTTATTTTTATTTTGTTTTTTCATATGAGAAGCAAGAACAAGCAAAAACGAAAGGAAAAGGATACAAGTTGCGATACATGATACCTTAGCGGGGGGCATGGTGTCTCCCCCCCAAGCTTGTTCTTGCTCATGGGTTTGGTGGATTGAACCCCATGTGGCGAAAGTAAGCCGAAAGATCGGCTTGTCCCCGCTCCGTCATGTTGGTGAGGTTGGTGAGCTGGGTGTCGGTGCGTTCTTGCCACTGATGGGTTTGTAGGATGTGTTGATTCAGCGCGTATTGAGTGTCTTCCGCCGTGGTCTCGAGCCTTCCCATTTGCTCGGAGAGGTTGTTCATTGCTTGCTCAAGGTGGAAACCTTGAGTCGCACCAGAGTCGGAGGAGTGTTCCTCCCATTGTTGCGGAGTGAACATCCTTGGGTCATGTCCCGAGGTTTGCCACGCCGAGCCCCCGGCCATGTGTGGTGGCGGGGCTGAGTATACACCGGGAAAATACCCGGTGTGACCATACCCCGGGCCGCCATGAGCCATGGGCTGCGGTGTGGGTGCCTCGGAACTTGATGGCTGCTCCGACCTGCGCGTCCTCCTGCGAGAAGAAATACTCCTGCGCGCACTCTCTATTTCTTGGAGCTCAATGGTTAGATTTTTGCAAGTATACAAGCGAAGATCCGGGTTAGGTAACCGAAACTCGTTTGTATACCCGACAAAATAAAATATGAGGGAATCATTTGGACCACGCTTAAGTGTATGACCGCGAATAAGATAATCTTTGTTTATGAGCATGCGAGGAGTATCAATATATTCAACATTAGCATCATGCAAAGCACCTACTCCTGCAGCGATACGTGTAATCAATGAAGTGCACTCGACAGGTCCTATCATCCCAAAATTATCTAGCCATTGGTGAATCATGTATTGTACAGGAGAAATCTTAATTTTCTCAACCATAGCATAAAGAATTTTCATTTCATCCTCGCGCACAACTCTAATATCACTCCTAGGGAAAAGAGTGATGCCAATCCACATGTGCAAAAAGCGCAAAGTAGGGTGATGGATGTGATTAGTTCTAGGCTGCACACAAGTTGAAAAACCCGTAATCCTTTCCCAAAATGCAAGCTTTGAAAAATCAGGAAGGGCATTATCAATATCAACATTGCAGCGAGTATTAAAGCCGAGTATCATGCTAAGGTCCTTCCATTTCAAACGGTATTCTTCCCGGAAAAACCGAAAAGTAATACCTTCATCTACTACTCGTAGGGTGCATAAAAACTGAAGTGTAAGCAAGCGGGAACCCGGCTCATGTACACTAGCAAAATCTTTCCACCCTATAGCTTTGAATACTCGAGAAAATTCAGCATCCATACCTGTTTGTTGCAGCAGCTCCGTGTCAAATGCTCGCGTAGGAGCAAAGATACGGTTTTGAAGAAGTGTGTAGGCGTTCGTCTCTTGCTCGCCCACCAAGTCGAGGTCGGTGTCGGCGAGGAGATGATGCTCGTTGTTGCTCTCTTCTTCGGCTGCATGTGGTGGACTTGGCGGTGGTTCGACCACGGGGCGCGCGCGCGTGCTTCGGCGTGAAGAGCTTGGACTTGAGCTTGAGCTTAGGGACTTCTTCAACGATCCGTACAGCCGCTTCGCTCCCGACATGGCTGCAGCGAGGAGAGCAAGAACACAAGAACAAAAAAACTCCGAACGGGTTATGTTAGGGAAAAATTGAATCGGCGATACCGTCGGTTGTTCTTGTGAGCAAGAAAATCGCAACTCGAAAAAACAAACAAAAACAAATCAAAGCACAAACTGAAAGAACAGAGGGAGAGGAGTTTTTTATGCAGAATTTTGAGGCAAGCACAAAGTGAGAGCAAAGGAGAACCTTGTGAGCAAGAGAGTGAAGTGAATGAGGAATGAAATGAGTGTGTGTGAGGGGGAGAGAGCCTCTGGCCGGTCACTCCAACTTATAGCACGAAATGTAGCCGTTTTTGAACGTTGGAGGGGGAATATGACCGTTGGGGAAAAGATGGGGGGCATTAGTGGCTGCCACAGGTCGGCCGACCTGGCAAATGGGGGTCGGCCGACCCCCTGTGGGGCCCACTTGCTCCCCCTCTTGGTCCATAGCCTCCAACGGTCATATGGTTTATGACCTTGGCTGCTATGTCCAGTAAATCCTCGGAAATATTGCTCAGAAAGATTTCCAAATAAAATCATGCCTCGAAATTCAAATGGTTTTCGGAAAAATTGAAACTAGAAGAGAGAAAGTGTCGAAAAATCCCAACATGTGAAAAATTTATTGTAGTGGTACAGAGGTACTCCAAAACCTTGCACAAAAGAGTGAAAAAGTTTTGAAGAACCAAATATTTTTGGAGATTAATTTTTGTATGCATGGCGAGATGAAAATTCAAATATGCTGGCGGAAAAATTCAAACGATTGAAATAAGAATTTCTTGTGGTAAAATAAAATATGCAGGGTGATTTTAAAGTTTTTAAATGCAAGTGGTGGGTTTGAAAAGGAAAAATCAAAAAGGAATCAAAAGAAATGATAATGCCGATTATCCTGTCGGCCAGGGCTTCGCCGTTTTAAGTCCGGCGAGCAAGGACTTCTCCATGCATTTCATTCTTGAGGTGCCGGTCCCGTCCTTGGAGAAGAGGATGAAGATGGCTGCACCTTCTTTACTTGCCACATTTGTTTGATCTTGGGTTGTGTTGGTGGCTTCTCAATTTGAGGGGTCGATTTCTTGACCCATAACCCCGGCCTTGTTGTTGCGGGCTTCTTGGGTTGGTACCATGACGGGTTCTCACGTTTGTCAATTTGCTTCCAAAGAGCAATGAGACTATCCGTCTTTCTCGGGGTCACTTCAACTTCTTTGATGTTTGAGGGGTTTGGCCCATACTTGATCTTGATCATCGAGCATTGTTCTTTTCGGGGTTGAAACTCGAACTTTTCCTCCTTCCCATTGATGTAGAGGCGGATTTCTCCAGCCCCAACATCAATTTGGGCCTTTGTGGTGCTAAGGAAGGGACGTCCCAAGATGAGGGGCGTTTCCTTGTCAATATCCATGTCCAGCACCACAAAGTTCACCGGGACGGTGTGGCCTCTTATGAATACCGGCACATCTTCCGCAATCCCCATTGGAAAGCGAAAGGATGAGTCGGCCAATTGTAGCCGCATCGCTGTTGGCGTGAGGAACTTGTACTTTAATTGCTCGAAGATTGCCTTGGGCATAATGCTCACGCTGGCCCCAAGGTCGCACAGTGCGTAGTTGAAGTGGAATCTCTTGATTGCACAAGGGATTACTGGAAAGCCTGGATCAGCTTTTATTGTAGAAGGTTCTTCTCTTATTTGCCTGTTCTCCCCTGCATGGTTAGTCTTACGAGAGAACATTTCTCCTCTCGTAGTGATAACGTTAACCTTTTCAATGAGAGATTCTGGTTGTCCAGGAATCTGCTCGGAATTAGCAGAAGGAACGAGAGCAGCAAGCTGAGCTATTTGAGTTTCTATCATTTTGTTAAAACTCAGCTGATTTTTGAAAGCGGAAGAAAAACCTTCTAGCTGTGAATTTATATTTTCTAAAACTTTATCGTTGGCAGCAAGCTTTTTGTTGATTGATTCATTAATTTTAGCTTGGCCAAGAACCAAATCTTTCAAAGAGGGCTGATTATTGTAAAAACCAGGAAAATTGTTACCTCTATTTTGATTTTGATTATATCCTTGACCTCCGTTTGGACGATACCCGTTGTTGTTGTTCATGTAGAACGCATCTTCTTGGGTGTGGGGGCAATTCTTCCCCATATGGCCCGTATCCCCGCATTCCTCACACGTCATGTGTGAGTCCAATGCACGAACACTACCACTTGAAGTGTGTTCATCCAAACGCTTCATGAGAAGGTCAAGTTTGGCGGACAACATGTCCACTTCCTTGACAGGGTGGATGCCTTTTGAGCGTGATTGGAGTCGATCATCGCTCCACCCTTGATTGGAGACCATCTTCTCTATAAGATCTTTTGCTTGAGTAACGGTTTTGGAGAAGAAGGCTCCTCCAGCAGCGGCATCCATATGTCCACGGGCTGTTGGTGTTAACCCGTTGTAGAAGTGTTGAAGAATGAGCCATTCTTCCATCCCATGGTGTGGGCAGGCTGATGTGTATTCTTGGAGCCTTTCCCATGCCTCGGGTATGGATTCATTTGTTGCTTGCTGGAAGCTTGCAATTCTTCCACGAAGAGCATTGGTTTTGCCCATCGGGAAGAACTTAGCGAGGAACGCCGTAGAACATTTGTCCCAAGTGTCAATATTGGCGCGGTTTGCATAGAACCATTGTTTCGCTTTCCCAAGGAGGGAGAGCGGAAACAAACGGAGCTTGATGGCATCTTGATTGCCTTCTCCCGTGCCTGACGTGTTGCATATCTCTAGGAACTGTTGGAGATGAGAGTTGGCGTCCTCGGAAGCCTTCCCACAAAAGGGTATGGCTTGCACCATCGTGATGAGGCTGGACCTTATGTTAAGTCCGGCGTCACCAACGTCGACGTTGGGTCCAATGGGCACATTGGCGACGGTGGGCGCGGAGTATTCACGAAGGGTCTTTTCAGCCATGACGTTTGACGTAGATGGTGCGGAAGATGCGGGTTCGCTTGTCGAGAGTACTTGAGGGGAGACGACGACGCGGTGTCGAGTCTTCCTCACAAGTGACTCGGGATTATCAACGAAGTTTTTCGGCAAGTCGAATCCACGCATACACTATCCTGTTTTCACATCAAAGAGAAAACAGATCAAGGTTAGCCTGCATGGGCAATGGTTAAACCACATCAAGTGTAATCATGAACAATCATTGTATTCTTGTTAACCAATGTCTTCCCCGGCAACGGCGCCAGAAATGCTTGTTGGCGTCTCTTACGGTCACGCGGGAAACACGCGACCGCGGGAGACGCCGGGGGTTATGGAATTGTTCACTTGCACTATTTAACCAAATAATCCACAACTAGTAACAAGTACTAGATATGAATTATAAGGTTTGTCATGTTAAATAGAATATCCGCAAGCGGACGGATAACCCGTTGTAGCATTTCACCCGAGAGTATTCCAGGGTATCGTATTTATATTTTCCCAAAGGAAGACATGGTTGACAAGAGTACTTATGTTCATGGTGTTACAAACGATAGGTGATATAACCACATTCCAATGCAGGGGTAAGGGTTAATAATAATAAGGATAGTGTGACACACACGAAGGCATTCCACTCTCTCTAATAAAAGGCGAGAGACAATCCTAAGCAATGCTAAGTTAGACTAGCGAGCTACTACTCCAAAGGTACAACATTCATATAGCGTGCACAACCTCTACCTATCATCTAGCGTCATGCAAGCACAAGCAAGCGTCTAATGCCTAGGCAACATCGGGAGATCTGGCATACGCAAGGTCTGCCTCGCGACTCCGGCCTATTTACGTACTCCTATGCCGTGCCCGAACGTGGAGGGTTCCTTTGGATGGACAGGGCTGTCACTTCCTGCCACCTACCTCTACAAACCGTGGGACACGCACATACCCAAGGGTGGATAGACTACCCCGGCACCATGCCGGCGTTACTAACCACGACTCTAGATCCCTCGAGGCACCCCCAACCCTTCGGATCGACGGGGTGATAAATCTAGAGCACATTTGCAGGACAATGAGCCCGATGCCTAATCATGAGAACAACTAGCCTAACTAGCATAAACTAGATAAAAGGGATCAAAGCTAGCACTAAGTCATGCATAAGCGTTCGTCGCTCAAGAACGAGCGACGAACGATGAACGATTAAGTAAGTTCAAGAATAATCGATGATCGAGTATGAACGAACGAAGAACGAATGATGAACGAGCATGAACGAACAACGAACGATCATACAAGATCATGATAGAACTAGCAAGCTCATAACAACTATATGAACACTTGTATTCCATAGATTAAATAACAAGTCTTACAAAGAGAGAGAAAGGATACAAGAGCGCTACCCAATTCTCCACAAGACTTTGGGAGCAATAGGGCAGCCCACTACTCAGCCTAGCACTACCTAGAATTGCCTCTAGCTCTAGTGTGAGGAGGAGGGAATGATCCTTGTGTATTGTGTGTCTTGGAAGGAGGGGGGTACCCCTCCTTATATAGTCCTTGAAGGTCGGCAACTTTGAGGCGGTTCCCGAGGTCGGTGGCATTTAATGCAGGGGGAACCGACCTCTAGAGGTCGGTTACAAACCGCCATAGAAAGATGGGCCCAGGGGGCCACCCTGCCAGGTCGGCCGACCTGGCCAGGGGGGGTCGGCCGACCTGTGCCTGGCCCCTCCTGGGCTGGGCTTTGGCAGGTGGCTCCCCCTCTGGGTCCACTTCTCTGGTCCAGGTGCATTTGGCCTTAGTTGTGTTGTACTTTGACGAGATTTGGCCTTTTGTCTTGGAATTGTATTCCCGCGGCGAACGTTGTTTTGTAGAAGTGTTGATTCGTCGCCTTGGGGCATGATTTCACCTGGATTTCTTCCATATTCCACCTGCACACTAAAATCTAGAGGTACATGTGGAACTAGGTTATTCTTAAATAAAGTGCGTGTAAAGAATGTCCAATCCTTCTTGTTTATTGAGCTAGTTGACGGTCGAAATTGGTCCGTAACGATCGTCAACAATCTTCAGCATGCCCCTTCACCATGCTGACATCTGGAATTTGGGAGCTGTCCTCTCCCTCGGCCACAACCTTAGCCTGCAAGAATTATACTTAATCATTGAGCAAGACTAAGAAGCAAGGTGACCTCACACATAAAAGGATAATACCTGTCTTAAAGATCGAGCAACTAAAGAAGGATGTCGGACCTGAGCCTTGGTCCTCTTAACCTTTCTGATCCCCGAGTCAGCTGGCTTCTTGGGCAAAGGTTCGGCATCTTCCAGTTCCGCCTGGGTCCTCTCTTCATCAGAATCAGAGATGATTATGGAGGGGTTCCGCTTACGCTTCGGATGATCAGGCAACTGTTGGCGGAGTCCTTGGCCTGCAGCATGTTCAAATCCTAATCGACGAGCATCTCGGTTGTGATTAGCCTTACTACGCCTTTCACGATTATAAATCAACTCACCTGCAGATGCAGGCTGAGTAGCGACAGCAATCGGGACGGCGCTAGCAGCAGGGACCTCCTCATGACCAGGAGACTGATCCCCATCTTCACTGCTGGTGGCCAGAGGGTCTTCAATCTCTTCGCCACCTTCTTGAACTTCATCATTGCCCTCGGCCTTGTCATCATTGCCCTCGTCCGAGTCCCCAAACAGGGCCTCGAGCTCGGCATCGGTGATTTCTTCATCATCTTCACGTAACTCGATGTTCTGCTCCCTGATTCGCAGAGGCACCAAGTTGCTGTCAGTAATCACCGGAGGCTCAGGACCGAGGTTCTTGAACTTATCACGACCCTGCAAGAATAAATCGAAGTGATCAACATTCCATTAAGAAAACAACTCGGAGATTTATTGAGTAAAGAAGAGACTAACCTCAGGACGAGGTTCGTTGTGCCAGTAGCCAAACCACTGGTATTCATCACCCGAAGGCTTCAGTAAGGTGACAACGTCCCTTACGACAAAGAAATCGTTCCTGGGGCTGATGACTCGGCGCTTCACCTCGCTGTACCCCCCAGGGATTGGCTCTTGGTTAGGATCCTTAGGACCTCTCCACAGCCAAGCTGGAAAATATCTTGCCTTCAAGGGCTGAAACTTCCTCAAGCAAAAGTTCAGCGCAATGGCTGGACCGAGGACCCCTTTACTCGGCTCCTTCACAGCTGCGATCAACTTGTGCAATTCTGATAACTCGGTAGCAGCTGCAGGGCCCGGCCTACTCTTCCAAATGTCTTCATACACTGGATATTTGTTCTGAAATTTGGGCAGGGCAGGAAGAACATTTGCGCAATAAAACCACTCACAGTGCCACCCTTTGTTTGAGGTGGACAACTGGCAATCGAAATATTTATTCTTTCTCCGAAGCTAGATGCCGGCGCCTCCCACTAACTGAGGTTTCTCGGCCGAGGGATGCGGCTTCAGGAAGAACAAATCTCGGAAAAGATCAAAATGGGGTTCAATCCCCAGAAAACACTCGCAAAGAGTGATGAACATTGACAAATGCAAGATTCCATTCGGATTGAGATCCGTCAGTTGGATCTTGTAAAAATGTAGCAAAGATCTGAGGAAGCGGTGAGTTGGCAATCCAAATCCGCGCCGAAAGAAGGATTCAAATACTACAATTTCACCTGGCCCTGGAGATGGGAATGTTTCTCCTTCCGCCGATCGCCAGCCAATGATCTCCTTGCTCGGCAGCCAGCCCTTCTTCACCATGTACTTCAATCTCTTCTCTGAAGAAATCGATCTAGGCCATGGATGGGCCTTTTCTCCTTCGGCAGCATCAGGAACGACGACCAACGGACCCGAAGATCCGCCTTCATTGCTCCTTGGAACGATGGCCACTTGAGATGAACTTGCACCAGCAAAAGCGTCGAATGGTTGCGCTATAGCAGCCATCACTGCCTCCATCCCCCTCTGATCTCCTTCTCCGGCCATCTGAGTTGTGAGGAATTCGTCGAATTTTTAGGGATTCGATGAACAATATGAGGAATGGGGGCGAGAGGAAGAAGAGAAGTTTCGTTTGCGGCAAGACCTAATAATATACGCGGATGGTTCAAATCCGACGGCCCACGATGCCTTGTTTACCTCTGCGGCCCAGATTTACTAACCGTTTAGCTTCTCCTATACGCTAGGGCTGCTAACGGGCGGGAAATTTGGAACCCTAGAGTTCACTCGGCTAGTTCACTCGACCAAACTACTCGGAAAACATATAAGAACAGTTCAATTTTCTTCAAGGAAGATCACTCGGATTTTGAGTTTTTCAGTTAACTTAAACATGACTCGGTCATATCAGAAATTGAGTCTCTTTATTTCACTGAAAATGAAATGCAGTACAATGCAAATACGATGCTTCACTAAAAAGTGAAGATGCAGATGAACAATACTGAATCAGAACAGCATGCATTACAGGAGACTCCGGTGAGCATCATTGCTCTAACCTATTACAGAAAATCTACATCTACCCACCACGACGGCTGCGGGTCCTGTGAGCAACACAGGACGGCTTTGCGAGAAGATCCTTGCGCCCTGGCAGGTACCTCCTGCGTGGTTCGCCTTCGTCTTCTTCCTCAGAGGAGATGACGATGAACTCCGGCAGAGCTGGAGCTTCCGCTGGAGGATGAACCACCGCGAGCGGCGGTTCGTTGAACACTTCAATGATCTCCAGGGGAACAGGAGCAGGTGCTGGGACTACAGGTGGCGCTGGGGCTGGAGCTGCTGGAGGCGCTGGTGGCGGCGGCAAGTCGCCCGGAGCCGAGGGCGATGCAGCGGATGGAACCCTACGCCTGGAATCCCTACGGCCAGCCATGGTTTGATACCGAAGGAATGAGGAAATGGCTAACACCAACGCTCGGTTTTAAAGGCCTAGATGGAGAATCTGAAAGGACGAAAATGATCTGACGTTTCTGCTTCAGGATCTGAAAAGCGCCTGTCCAGATTCCTGCATCAGCGACAAACTCGTCACAGTAAACTTATGACTCGGTGGATAAGGATGAATGACTCGGATAAAATTTAAATATGCATCATTAGAGTATACACTTAATCTCTCGGATTATTTGTGTAACACTCAGCTACCTTTTTGTTTAACAATACAGATTCCAGTTAGTGTGTTTCTAGTTTTTCTTGAGTCTGTACATAATCATTCTGATTATCCACAGACTCGGGGGCTAGTCCACGTGGACTCACTTGCGTGAGCTCCACAAAAAATCAAAGCAACTGTATCATCAGTCATTACTCGGATTTATGTCTCTTTTGAGTCTGCACATTGTTGACGGTCGTTACGGCACGATTTTGACCGTCAAATACCTGCACAAATGGAATCAAAGTAAACACCAAACATAGTGGTAGGGCTTAAAACTAACGAATTCCACAAGTCTTGGTGAAATTATGGGTGCAGGTGCAATCAAGATGAATCCTATACAAACCCGAGGGAAAAGAGGCCCAAAACTCCAAAACCTGGAAACTCAGTTTTTCCCGGAATAAAGATATCTTCCAAGGGCCCAATAACCGAGAGAAACACTCAAGTCTACCCATAGCACTTGGGACCAAGGTCAAGGAACAGAGGGGAGGCCACCTGCCAAGGCCCAGCCCAGGTGGGGCCAGCCACAGGTCGGCCGACCCCCCCTAGCTGGGTCGGCCGACCCCCCCTCAAGCCCAATGAAGCCCACTCTTCTATGGCGGTTCGCAACTGACGTTGCAATGTCGGTTCCCCCTGCAATCAATGATACCACCTCGCGGAACCGACTCAATTCCACCGACCTTGGAGGCTATAAATAAAGGGGTACCCCCCTCCTATCAGATAACAAGACAACACACATTGACACCAAGAGGAATCCAATCTCTAGCATTAGACTAGTCTCTAGGCTGTAGAGGATTAGAGGGGAGAGTTTGGTAGAGGAGAGGGCTGTCCTCCCTTTGTTAGGACTTAGCCCAATCTTGTATCTTGAGGATACTTGCTAATAATATATTGTCCGACGTTCGTTCGTTGTTCGTTCATCGTTCGTTCGTCGTTCATCTCATATTAAGTAAGTATCAAGGTCCACCCCAATAGAATTATCTTCTTTATTCCTCATGCCTTATGATTGTACTAGTATGATGATCATGTGCTTTCTATGTGGTTATTATCTAGTCATGATTGGTTGCTTCATGCTTGACATGCCTTTATTCATTCATTTATGTCCTTACACTCGATTCATGCATGAAATGGTGAGACATGCTCGGGCCCATGACTTGTTAATCCGTAGGGTTAGAGTTATGTGCGATATAGATCGTAGCTTGTTAATCCGCAGGGTTAGAGTTACGCATGTCTCACCCATTGACTTGATGATCCGTAGGGTCAGAGTCATGCATGTTCTAGCACTTGATCTGTTGATCCGTCGGGTCAGGATTAGGTGTACTCTTATTCCCGACTTGATGATCCGAAGGGTCAAAGTCCCGTGGGAATCGAGAGTACTGTTTAGCAATGTGAGCATGGTGCTTAGGTTGATAAACAGCTTTGGGTGTTTGGTTGTCTGCTTGAACAAGAGAAGGTCTGGCAGCGAGGACTTAATTGCCTTGCTGTCACGTGACCCTAGGACTGGCATAGGGACTTAATAGCCCTAGTGTCACGTGTCCTGGTAGAGGGTTGCCGGTAGGTGGTGACAGCCCTGCTGTGCTTAATCCTCTTTGTTCTACGGTAGATAGCCTTGATTGCCTGGTAGAAGGAATACCGGTAGGTGGTGACAGCCCTGCTGGTTACCCCCCTTGTTCCAGGTTGACATAGAGCTTAGACTTGTATGTGTTGCATGAGCAGGAATATAAGAAGTACATAAGGATCCATCTCGGCTCTCTTCTTAACCCCGCTTAGCCTAGGCTTAGTTCTAGTGTTAGATTGGATTGCTCTGGTTGTGTTGTCACACTACCCCTACCATACTTTTATCCTTACCCCTGTTTAGACCTTGGTACATTATTAGTGTCGGTGTTAAGAAACCGGCCGACAAGTAAATTTGTAACTACGGCGCCTAACGATCTTCTATGATGGCGAGGGTTTTGCGAGAGAGGCGAGATGTATACTGGTTCAGGCAATCGATGCCCTACGTCCAGTTCGTGGGTGGTTCGTGTTTCGACTTGCAGAGGGGAGCTACAAGTGTTGACGAGGGAGGAGAAAGACTCCAAGCCTCTTCGTGTGTATCTCTCGATGGATTCGTGTTGTCTATCTATCCGGGGCTCCGATCCCCTCGCCTCATGCACCCAGCTCTCCTTTTATAGTCAAGGAGTGAGCCGGTTTACAAATGGGAACGGGGCTTTCGAGTTGTGGGCTAGCGCGGCTACACGCCGCACTAGTCTGCACCCTAGCTGCCACTGTGGCCCTAGTCAGGCGGCGTCCTGTCCGCCCGGTCGCCGGGCAGGTGGTCGAGATGTCAACCCAGACTGTCGTGGCCGTCTTGTCGTCGGTCCGGTCTTCGTCCCTGTTCAGGGTGATGATGATGTCGTAGCCATCCCGCTGCTGTACTCGAGGTGTCAGGCGGCGCTGCGAGATGGGACGGATGCCACTGTGCGGGTCACATCGCGTGCCTGCAAGTATATGAGTTGCTGGGTAGAGTTAAGGCTCCCCAGCTACTCGTCGTAAATGCCTGTCCTCCTTGTCAGAGGAAAATCTTCTCGACGAAGTCTCCCAACTCGGGGTCGGGCGAAGCGCGGCTTGTGGGCCCGCCCGACTGGGGGTCGGGCGAGGCGGAGTCTGTGGACCCCACCCGACTCGGGGTCGGGCGGGGCGGAAGTCGTGGACCCCACCCGACTCGGGGTCGGGCGGGGCGGAAGTCGTGGGCCCGCCCGACTGGGGGTCGGGCGAGGCGGAAGTCGTGGGCCCGCCCGACTGGGGGTCGGGCAAGGCGGAACTTGTATGTGCCCTCGGGGTCGGCCGTGGGCCCCTCGAGCACTCTGTTGTTATGCACCTGTTCCTGTGGGCCCTACACAATTAAGCTGAGACGGTTAGCGGGATTAAGTATCCTAGATCAGGATACCCTGATTTGGGTATCCGTCAGTAGCCCCCGAGCCTGGGCGGCGGCCGGGGGTCGTGGTCGCCGTCGAGGCTTGTCGTTGTCTCTCCGAGGGTACTTTCGTATTACTCCTACCGGTGGGTGCGCGCGAGCGCACCCGCCGGGTGTAGCCCCCGAGCCTCGGTACAAGTGGTTTACTTGTGCCGAGGGTGACAAAAAAGGTTTTCCCGAGACCACGCAGTAGGTCCTTGTTTGCGAATGCGAGCCCCCGAGTCCTCGCTCGATGCGCGGATCCGTCCGAGGGTCGTTTCGTCTTTTTGTTTCGTCCGTACCCGCGCGTCTTTACGATAAGACGGGGCACGCGTGAGCCGGCCACGTCATTCCTCGGTGGTTCGATGCGTGGTGCTCGTTTAAGCTGCAAACGGGTGTGTCCGAGTGAAGGCCTCGGCTTGCCCTTCGCGGGGATCCGATTGAGACTAGCTGGAGTCAGCCTCATTAAAATCCGAGTTCCTGCCTTTTTCGATCGCCGACTCCTTTCGCTCGGAGTCAGTGGGCTCGATGCCCTCCCTCGATGGGTGATCAAGGTCGAGGTTTTTTAGACTCGGACTCGGACGCTACCATCAGAGGCCCATTGTACTACGGTGTACGGGTTGCGGTCGCTGGGGACCCCTCTTTGGTGGCCCCTCACTTAGTTTTGCCCTGGAGCGGCCGTTCGAACCCTTTCGCGGGGCCGGCCTTCGAACTCCTGGGCCGGAAACTGGGCCGTCGGGGCGTTTTCAGCCCCTAGCCTTTATTACCTGTGGGCCCGGCCGGGATTCCAAGCCCGCCTGGGCCGTCATCGTGCGTCGTGGAGACGCGACGGTTCACCTTCCGCGTGGATCGAGGCCACGATCTGTCTTCGTGCGGTAGTGGAGCGGGCCATGATGGCGATTTTTAAGGCACCTGCACCTGTTAAATCGCGAAACAGGGAAGGCGCGAGAAACGAGGCGTCGTGTGAACGCGATAACTATAAAGAAGGGATGAGCCCTACCTCATTTGCCTTACCAGGTTTTCGCAACCTTTCGCATCCACCGCCGCTCGCCCTCGCGCAAACCGCTTCGTCTTCCTCGCCTCGCTCGCTCTCCAACTTCCCTTCGTTTCGCCGTCGCTCCGCGTCCCTCGTCCGCATTCGCCATGGCGGATTGGAGCCGGTCCAACAGCACCAAGGGGAACCTCGATGCCCTGGTTGCGCGCGGCCTCCTGATGCCCCTCACCGCGGAGCATGAGTGGCTGGTTCCCGGGGAGGAGAGGATCCCGTCGCCGCCGGACGGCTACATTGTCTCCTTCCGCTCCTTCCACGAGCGCGGCTTCGGCATGCCGCCTCTTCCCTTCCTCCGCGGCCTGCTTCACCACTACAATTTGGAGTTGCAGCACCTCAACCCCAACTCCATCCAGCACATCTCCGCCTTCGTCGCCTTGTGCGAAGGTTTTTTGAAGATTCGCCCCCATTTCCACCTTTTCAAGTACTTCTTCACTCTCGCGCTCCAGACCAAGAAGGACGCGGAAGGGAATCCGCGCGCCGTCCCAATCGGCTGTGCTAGCTTCCGGCTCCGGGGCACCCGGGCCCGCGAGTACATCTCCATGGCCGTCACCGACACCAACAAGGGTTGGCACGAGAGGTGGTTTTACCTCAAGAACGCCGCGCTCGCGCGGCTCCCGGAGTTCACCGGGCGCCTGATCGAAGAGGCGCCCAAGTGCTGGGGTTGGGGTCCGGACGCCGCTGACAAGAAGAAGTTGGCCGACCTCTTGGGTATGATCGACAAACTCAAGAGGGGCGGCGTTGCGGGCGTCGGGGTTATTGGCGCCTACCACGTCAGGAGGCTTGCGCCGCTCCAAGACCGGCGCCTCCCCATGTGGGAGATGGGCCACGACTTTGCGTGGGAGGGGACCTGCATGGTGGACCCCCACGCGGAGCCGCGGATTTCTGTCCGAGAGCTGAAGGCCCGGCTCTCGGAGGCGATGGGGAAGACGGCGGCGGATTGGGATAGCTTTGACTATCCGATCCCGGGCCACCCGCCGATGCTTCCGGAGCAGGGGGCCCTACAATTCGTAAGTTTCTCGGTTTAGTTTCGATCCCGATTCGGCATTATTTCGATTTTCCCGATCTTTCGCTTATACACTTTTTCTTGGGTTTAGACTGGCGTCGCCTTCCTCCCTTCTGCCGCCCCACTTCCCGAAGTCGTCGACGCCGTCCGCGCGAGCAACAGGGAGCGGGCGGAGCGGCAGAAGGCCCGCAAAGACCGCGAAGACGCCAAGAAGGCGAAGCGGGTGCAGAGGGAGGAGGAGAGGAGACGGCGTCGCCGCCGAGGCGACGTGGTCTCCGACTCCGAGGACGAGGACGACGACGATGACGACGGCGGCGGTGGCGACGAGGGCGGCGATGACGACGGCGACGACGACGAGGATGAGGTCGACTGGGGTCGACTAGAAGATCGCTCCCCGGGTCCTGACGTCGCCGGCGCTTCAGGCAGTGGGGGCGCGCCAGGCTCTTCGCGGCCAGCGGCTCTCGCAGCCTCCATGGCTCTCACGCTCGCCCCCGCGAGATTGCTCCCTGTGGCGACGGCCATGGCGGGGTCACAAATGGCATCGGCCGCCGCGACGACGTCGGTCGTGGTGACCGTGCCGTCGGCGGCGACAAGCTCGGCGGTGGCCGCGGCGACGACGGCATCGATGAGCGCCTCGACCGCGGTCCCCTCCTCGACCACGTCCCCCGCAATTACCGTGCTGCCGCCCGCTGCGATGATGATGCCCGTGGCATCCCCCACGGCCCCGTCGGCCGTGGTGACTTTTTCGTTTTTGTTTTGCTTATCCCTCTTCGTTGTTTCAGGAACTGTCCAAGTTGAGTCGGGCCAAGACGAACTGCATTCGCTTCCAAGAGAGCGAACGAGTTCGGCTTGATGAGGAGGGGCAGGCCTTGGTGGAGCAGGCCACACAGGCCATGCGGGAGGCCGACCAGGCCAAGCTGGCGCTGGCCGGGGCGGAGGAGAGAGCGACCGCCGCCGAAAAGAGGGCCGAGGAGGCGGAGAGGAGGGCCGAAGCGGCGGAGAAGAAAGCCGAGAAGGCGGAGGAGGACGCGGCCAAGGCACGCGAGGCGGCCGACTCCGAACGAGTGCTTCGACGGACATCCTCCGAGTTGGTCTCCCAGCTCACCGCCCGGGTTACCGGGTTGGAGAAGGAGGTTGACGGTAAGGTTGCTGTACCTCTGCCTTGATCCATTTGCCTCGTCGTTCGTTTGTTTGATTTTCTTGTTTATTTGGTTTTCAGCGCTCAAGGCGGACCTGGAGGTGGCGCGGGGCGAGAACACCCAGCTGGAGCGGCTGCGGATCGGCGCCGAGCTTCTCGTCGACGAGCTGCAGGTGCCACAGCCGGACGGGACCGCCACCCTGGAGGCGCGCCTGCTTTCCATCTCCAACCGCTTCGGTGCTCTCCGTCGTGAGAGCTTCGAGGCCGGGGTCTTCTGGACGTTGGTGATGGAGCAGACGCACTATGGCGACACCCTCGACCTCGAGGGCTTGTCGCTGGGCATGGTGCCCGGCTTCTCCGATGAAGAGATGGAGGAGCTGAAGAAGAAGACCGCGCCCGCTGCCGCGACGATTGCCGGCCTCCTCGCCTCCTTCGCGTTCCCTCTGCCGTCGCCTCCGAGTGACGAGTAGTAGGAGATAGGGTAGTTAGTCGGGTTGGGCCGAGTGGCCCTCATGTAAATATAAAAAGCTTGCCTTTAGAGGAAACAAGTACTTCGTTCTTTGAAAAATGTGTTCGCTCGAAACTTATTCGAAATTTTAAGTGTTTTTCCCTTCGTGACTTCCTTCTCTTTCAGACCGCTTGATTGCCTTGGACCTTTCATTCGACTGACTGGTAACCCAGGCCGCTCTTAGCCGCCGAGGCGTCAGAGTCCCGAGTCGGCCAGTCGGGTCGGCCGAGAGATCGTCGATGCTCAAGTTCTGTCCGAGTCGGACCTGCACTTAGGATTTTTCATGTAAATTCCTTAGCCACGGACGCGTTGTCGGCGCAATTTTCGCTCTTGGCCTTGACGCTCGTTTGTCATGGGCATTTTGGATTTTACACGGCCTTTTTTGCGCACCCGCCGGGTGGAGCCCCCGAGCCGTTAGGGTCGGGGATCGGCGGTCGGCAGGTTAGGACTTGTTGTGAATTTCAAAAAGACAGAAAGAGACGAACTTTCTTTTTATTTCGTTTGCATGTCTTTGAACGATGCAAAAGGAAAAGGAGGTACAAGCTAAGGGTAGAAACGACGTAGCTGGTCGATGTTCCACGCGTTGGCGAGTATGCGTCCGTCGGCATTCTTGAGCTTGTAGGTTCCGGGCCGAAGCACCTCCGCAACGGTGTATGGTCCCTCCCACGGCGGAGTCAGCTTGTGCCGACCCTGATTGCCCTGCAAAAGGCGAAGAACGAGGTCGCCAACCTCGAAAGCGCGGCCTTTAACCTTTCGTTCGTGGTAGCGGCGCAGCGCTTGTTGATACTTGGCGGAATGCAAGAGCGCGGCTTCTCGTGCTTCGTCGATCTGGTCGAGCGCATCCTCGAGGTAGCGCTCGTTGAGGTCCGGGTCAAACGCTTGCACCCGCGGGGCCCCATAATCCAGGTCAGTTGGTAGCACTGCCTCGGCTCCATACACCATGAAGAATGGAGTGTAGCCGGTGGCACGACTCGGCGTCGTCCTTAGGCTCCACAACACTGCATCGAGCTCTTTTGCCCACCGACCGGCAAATTTCTTGAGCTTGTTGAAGATTCTGGGTTTTAATCCTTGGAGGATCATGCCATTTGCTCGTTCACACTGCCCATTCGTTTGGGGGTGAGAAACAGCGGCCCAGTCGACTCGGATGCCGTATTGATCGCAAAAGTTCAGGAATTTCTTCCCCGTGAACTGCGTGCCATTGTCAGTGATGATGGCATTTGGCACCCCGAATCGATGTACAATGTCGGTGAAGAACTTGACGGCTTGCGCCGAGTCAATCTTGCCGATCGGCCTGGCCTCTATCCACTTTGAGAACTTGTCAACGGCGACAAGCAAGTGGGTGTAGCCTCCCGGTGCCTTTTTGAAGGGTCCAACCAGGTCCAGGCCCCATACCGCGAACGGCCAAGTAATGGGGATGGTTTGGAGGGCCTGAGCCGGCAGATGAGTTTTACGAGCATAATGCTGGCACCCTTCGCAAGTGCGCACCACTCGTTGGGCGTCGGCAACAGCGGTCGGCCAATAAAAACCGTGCCGAAACGCGTTGCCGACTAGGCTTCGTGGTGCAGCGTGATGGCCGCACGTTCCGCCGTGGATATCCTGGAGTAACTGCCTACCCTCGTCGAGAGGGATACAGCGTTGGAGGACTCCAGAGCGCCCTTTTTTATACAGCTCGCCGCCGACCATCGCGAATGTCTTGGCGCGCCTTGCGAGTCGGCGTGCCTCAGTGCGGTCAGGCGGAAGCTGTTGTCGCAGGAGGTAGTCGATGAAGGGTTGCCTCCAGTCATCGCGGGGCCCGGGGTCAGCCCCCGAGTCGGGCGAGGCGTCGCGGGGGTCGGCGGGAGCCCCCGAGTTTTTGTCGTGCTCGATGACCAAGGCCTCGTTGGCCTCAATCGGAGCCGGTTCTTGTGCTTGCTCTTTCGTCGGGTCGGCCGACGCAGGATCATTGATGGACGGCTTGTCTTGATCGCAGGCAAAAATGCCTGCCGGGACTATCTCCCGGTTTGATCCCAGCCTGGCCAACGAATCGGCCGTCTCGTTGTCCCGCCGAGGGACGTATTCAACCTGAAAACCATCGAACTTTTCTTCCAGACGGCGGATTTCAGCACAGTAGGCCGCCATCTTGGGGTTAGTGCAGGTGGACTCATTCATGACCTGGTTAACAACGAGCTGAGAGTCGCCAAAGGCTTCGAGCCTACGGACTCCTAACTCGACAGCTGCTTTCATGCCGTTAAGCAGAGCTTCGTACTCGGCTACATTGTGCGATGCTGGGAAGTTGAGCCGGATGACATATTGCATTCGCACACCTCTCGGAGAGATGAGCAGCCACCCACCCCCGGCACCCCTTTTTGTGAGAGAGCCGTCAAAAAACAGCCGCCAACATTCCTTTTCGACAGGAATTATGGGCAACTGAGTTTCGGTCCACTCGGCGATGAAATCTACCAGGGTATGTGATTTTACGGCAGATGGGTGCGTAAATTCTATTCCCTGATCCATTAATTCTAACGCCCATTTAGAAATTTTGACCGACACCTCCGGATTGCCTAGAACCTCAGCAAGGGGAAAGGAAGAGACGACGGTTACCGGATGGGCGTCGAAGTAGTGGCGGAGTTTGCGCCGAGTGATGACCAGCGCGTATATCACCTTCTGGATCTGCTGCCACCTTGTCTTGCAGTCGGAGAGGACCTCGCTGACGAAGTACACGGGCCGTTGTACCCTGAGCACCTTGCCCGACTCCGTCCGCTCCACCACCAGGGCGGTGCTGACCACCTGCGTTGTCGCCGCTATGTAGAGCAACAAAGGCTCCTTCTCAGTCGGAGAGGCGAGAATCGGGGCGCTAGAGAGTCTGGTCTTGAGGTGATCAAGAGCCTCTTGCGCCTCGGTTGTCCAGACGAAGTTGTCGGACTTCTTGAGGAGACGATAGAGTGGCAACCCCTTTTCCCCGAGTCGGGAAATAAATCGACTGAGTGCGGCTAAGCAGCCGGTCAGCTTCTGTACGCCTTTCAGGTTTTTGATCGGCCCCATCTTCGCGATGGCTTCGATTTTTTCTGGGTTGGCTTCGATGCCGCGTTGTGAAACGCAATATCCCAGGAGCATTCCTTTTGGGACCCCGAAAACGCATTTCTCGGGATTGAGCTTAATGCCATTCTCTCTTAGCCGTTGGAACACGGCGTTGAGATCGGCGACTAAGTCGTCGGTTCGCATGGATTTGACTACGATGTCATCCACGTACGCTTGCACGATCCGTCCGATGAGATCACCGAAACATTTGATCATACAACGTTGGTAAGTGGCGCCGGCATTCTTTAACCCAAACGGCATTGTAACGTAACAATATGAGCCGAAGGGAGTGATGAACGCCGTTGCCTCTTGATCACCGATCTTTAGTGGGATCTGGTGATAGCCCGAGTAGGCGTCTAGGAAACACAGGGTTTCGCACCCTGCGGTCCAGTCAACAATTTGGTCGATGCGCGGCAAAGGAAACGGGTCCTTTGGGCATGCCTTATTGAGACTTGTGTAGTCAACACACATCCTCCATTTCCCATTTTTCTTTTTAACAAGTACAGGATTGGAGAGCCACTCGGGGTGATACTTTTCTTTGATGAAGCCGGCGGCAAGGAGCTTTGCCAGCTCGTCGCCTATGGCTCGGCGCCTTTCCTCGTCGAATCGGCGCAACCTCTGCTTGACCGGTTTCGATCCCGGTTTGATGTTGAGGGAGTGCTCGGCGATTTCCCTTGGAATCCCCGGCATGTCCGAGGGTTTCCACGCGAAGATGTCCTTGTTGGCGCGAAGGAAATCGACGAGCGCGCTTTCCTATTTGGGAGAAAGGGTCGCCCCGACGATGACCGTCTTCCCTTCGGGGTCGGACGGGTCGAGGGGGACCTTCTTGGTGTCCTTGGATGGCTCGAACGAGCCGGACGCCTTCTTCGGAGTCGGCGTCTCCTCGGACTCCACGCTGGCGACCTCCGGGAGGTCGGGCTTGTTGATGAGCGCCGCTGCCAGCTCGCAGCACTCTACTTCGCACTCGTAAGCACGTTGAACGGACGTGCTCACGGTGATGACACCTCTCGGCCCCGGCATCTTGAGCTTGAGGTAGGTGTAGTTGGGGACGGCCATGAACTTCGCGTAACATGGCCGACCAAGGATCGCGTGGTACGCGCCGGGGAAGTCTACCACGTCGAAGGTGAGGACCTCCGTGCGGTAGTTGATCGGCGTGCCGAAGGTGACGGGCAAGTCGATTTGCCCGAGCGGCATGGCCGTCTTTCCGGGCACGACCCCATGGAAGGGTGCGCCCGAAGGTCGGATGCGAGAGCGACTGACTCCCATAGCATCGAGGGTCTCTGCATACAAAATATTTAAGCCACTACCACCATCCATCAGTACCTTGGATAGGCGCTTGTTGGAGACGATGGGGTCGACGACGAGTGGGTACCGCCCCGGACGCGGCACGTGCTCGGGGTGGTCGCCGCGGTCGTAGGTGATGGCCGCCTCGGACCACTTGAGGAAGGCCGGAGTCGCCGGCTCGGCGGCGTACACCTCCCGGCGCTCCAGCTTCTGGCGCCGCTTGGAGGAGCTGGCTCCTTCGCCTCCGAAGATCATGAGGCAGCCGGTGGTTTTCGGAAACCCACCGTCCGCCTCCTTGTCGTCCTTCCCGTCATCCCCGGGGTCAGAATCCTTGGGGTCGGACCTCTTTGCCTTCGCGCCCAGGAACTTCAGCATGAGCCCGCAATCCTTGAGGGCGTGCTTGACGGGATAGGCGTGGTTGGGGCACGGCGCTTCCAGCATCTTTTCGAAATGCTGGTTCTTGCCGTCGTTGTCGACGGCCGGCTTCTTCTGCTTACGCTCGACGGCCGCGACGAGTGCGTCGTTGCGGCGCTTGCTGATCGCCGCCCTTCTTCTTCTTCTGCTTTTGCTTCTTGTCGTGCGGGGCAGACGGACCCGCACCGGAACTCTCGTTCCGCTTTGCCTTGCCTTTAGTCCGGTGAAGGAGGGCATCGACCGCATCCTCACCGGAGGCGTAGCTGGTGGCCACGTCGAGCAGCTCCTTGATGGAGCGCGGGCTCTTGCGGCCGAGCTCATGAACGAGCCCTTCGTTGCTGGTGCCCGCTATGAACGCGGAGATCACCTCGGCGTCAGCGAGATTGGGCAACGCGTTGCATTGCCTGGAGAATCGCTTGATGTAGTCCCTCAGGGACTCGTCGGCGCCCTGCCGGCAGTTCCGAAGGTCCCACGGGTTCCCCGGGCGCGCGTACGTGCCCTGGAAGTTGCCGATGAACACCTCCTGGAGGTCAACCCAATCCTGGATTGAGCCCTCCGGGAGATGCTCGAGCCACGTCCTGGCCGAGTCGGCCAAGAAGAGGGGGAGGTTGCGGATGATGAACCGCTCGTCGGTGGCACCGCCGGCTTGGCACGCCAGGCGGTAGTCCTCCAGCCACAACGCGGGATTCGTCTCCCCGTTGTACTTCGTGATATTGCTGGGCGGCCGAAACCGCTGGGGGACGGGAGCCCGCAAGATGGCGCGGCCAAAAGCCCGTGGGCCGGCTGGGATCGGAGTCCGAGGCTTGTCTTCCTCCGGGTCAAATCTCCCGCCACGCCGCGGAGCGTAGACAAAGTCCTCGGTTTCGCACCGTGGACCTCGCCCTTGCTCGCGGCGCCTTGCCCGCAGAATGTCGCGGGCGTCGCGGATTCTGCCGATCCGCTGATGGACCGGCGGCGCGTCCCCAGTCCCACTTTGCTCGGGGGTTTGGTGGACGGAACTTTCGGGTTGTGGCCGTGGCTTGCTTGGCGTGCGGTAGGAAAAGCTGGATTCCCACCGCCGTGCAGCGGAGCTTTGCTCGCGCTCGGCCTGCTGCACCGCCGCCAAGTCCAGGAGGTCTTTGAGCTCCCCCTGGATTCTTCGCTGGTCCTCGTCGGACGGTTGCGGGAGCGCGCGCAAAAGTGTCGCAGCCGCGGCGACATTTTGGCTGGGCCTGGTGTATCTGGGCACGAGGTTGCCCGCCTCGGCCAGAATCCGCTGCCGGGCTTCGCGCCCATGGGCACGCACGCGTTCGCGCAGGGCCTGGCGCTGCGCCACCTCGTGTTCGAGCCGCTCGCGCTCCTCCTTGAGCCGCCGCGCGGCTTCTGCGAGCTCGTGTTGGCGTTGGAGCAGACGCTCCAGGTCATCGCCCTCCCGGAGGTCGGCGCTCGCCGGAGGGGTTCCTTGCTGCGCCTGTGTCACGAGCAGGGGCGCGGCTTCTGCGGCCGCTCCGGCGTCCGCCGTCGTCGCGACCGCTGCAGGGTCTGGCTGCGCCGCCACGTCGTGAACGTTGCGGCGGCTGCCTCCACCAGCTTCCACCACCATGCACTCGCGCGAAGGATGGTGACTGCCGGCGTCAGAGTCGTAGTCGAGGAGGTCATCCTCGTCGCTGTCGTAGTCGTACTCCGCCATACCCACGAGCTCCGCGCTCGCGGACATGGCGGGGGTGAGGGCCCTTTGTGGGGGTGCCGGCGGTTCGACGCGCGAAAGCCCCCCATCCCGGACCACGATGAACTCCAGGCTCCCGAAGTACACGAGAGCGCCCGGAGACCAATCGATGTCGTGGCTCGCCATCAACTGAAGATGTCAAACGCGCTGAGGTCCCCTACCTGGCGCGCCAACTGTCGGTGTTAAGAAACCGGCCGACAAGTAAATTTGTAACTACGGCGCCTAACGATCTTCTATGATGGCGAGGGTTTTGCGAGAGAGGCGAGATGTATACTGGTTCAGGCAATCGATGCCCTACGTCCAGTTCGTGGGTGGTTCGTGTTTCGACTTGCAGAGGGGAGCTACAAGTGTTGACGAGGGAGGAGAAAGACTCCAAGCCTCTTCGTGTGTATCTCTCGATGGATTCGTGTTGTCTATCTATCCGGGGATCCGATCCCCTCGCCTCATGCACCCAGCTCTCCTTTTATAGTCAAGGAGTGAGCCGGTTTACAAATGGGAACGGGGCTTTCGAGTTGTGGGCTAGCGCGGCTACACGCCGCACTAGTCTGCACCCTAGCTGCCACTGTGGCCCTAGTCAGGCGGCGTCCTGTCCGCCCGGTCGCCGGGCAGGTGGTCGAGATGTCAACCCAGACTGTCGCGGCCGTCTTGTCGCCGGTCCGGTCTTCGTCCCTGTTCAGGGTGATGATGATGTCGTAGCCATCCCGCTGCTGTACTCGAGGTGTCAGGCGGCGCTGCGAGATGGGACGGATGCCACTGTGCGGGTCACATCGCGTGCCTGCAAGTATATGAGTTGCTGGGTAGAGTTAAGGCTCCCCAGCTACTCGTCGTAAATGCCTGTCCTCCTTGTCAGAGGAAAATCTTCTCGACGAAGTCTCCCAACTCGGGGTCGGGCGAAGCGCGGCTTGTGGGCCCGCCCGACTGGGGGTCGGGCGAGGCGGAGTCTGTGGACCCCACCCGACTCGGGGTCGGGCGGGGCGGAAGTCGTGGACCCCACCCGACTCGGGGTCGGGCGGGGCGGAAGTCGTGGGCCCGCCCGACTGGGGGTCGGGCGAGGCGGAAGTCGTGGGCCCGCCCGACTGGGGGTCGGGCGAGGCGGAACTTGTATGTGCCCTCGGGGTCGGCCGTGGGCCCCTCGAGCACTCTGTTGTTATGCACCTGTTCCTGTGGGCCCTACACAATTAAGCTGAGACGGTTAGCGGGATTAAGTATCCTAGATCAGGATACCCTGATTTGGGTATCCGTCAATTAGTTATGTGATTATGAACTTTGCTATCTCGTAAACCACCGCCTTCCCTGTGGAAAATACGATACCCTTGAATACTCACGGGTGAAGTGCTACAACTGTATTCTCCGTGCGCTTGCGGATTTATTTGTGACCGTAAGAAATACCAACACACATAATCATTCTGATTATCCACAGACTCGGGGGCTAGTCCACGTGGACTCACTTGCGTGAGTTCCACCATTCTCTCGGCAGACTTGCCAGGCACACGGGTTGTCTTATATCCTTGACAATTTAAGTCGGATAATACCTAGAATTTATCCTCTTCTGGATCTCAATTGTTTTCGTTGAGAGACAGCTTGGGGGCTACGGGTTGTAATCATCCCTGGCTAATTAGTTGGATGGACCCAGACACCAGCTCGGAATGAGAAGTTCTTGGCTGAGACTCATTGTGACTTCCTGTTCTAATTGCCTTGTGCACAGGAAAATATGAGTTCCTTACATAATGGATGCTACTTTTCAACACATCAGTATGATGCACTGATCGTACATTCATTCACTCGGATCAAGAACTTATTTCTTGGTTCAGCTTACTTTGAGTTACTATACAATTCTACGAATTACACAGTAACTCGGGGGCTACATCAGTATGATGCACTGATCGTGCATTCATAATTTTCAAATTTGTAGACATGCCTTTTTCAAGGCCTAGGCCGACTCAGTCAGTTGGATACTATTTACATAGTATGCTTTCAGCCCTAGCCGACAGATTCGGATGTTGAATTTATTTTCACTCGGATCAAGATCTTATTTCTTGGTTCAGTTTACTTTGAGTTACTATACAATTCTACGAATTACACAGTAACTCGGGGGCTACATCAGTATGATGCACTGATCGTGCATTCATCATTTTCAACTTTGTAGGCATGCCTTTCAGCCTAGGCCGACTCAGTCAGTTGGGTACTATTTACATAGTATGCTTTCAGCCCTAGCCGACAAACTCGGATGCTGACTTTATTCAAATCTCCTCTATGGACTTAATCAACTCTGAAAGCTGAGTACTGTTCTATACATGACATTTACATACAAACTTGCTTCAACAAGCATTTATCCAATTTTTCTGATATTATTCAGAGTTGGGTGCCAACTGACAGCATGCCTAATTTAAGGCCCTGTTAGCCTTGGTCCACCCGAGGTCAAGTACCTCAAACTTGATTTAGGTCAAGTCCTTTTTAATTTCTCAATATCACTTGAGATCAATTCCTACATGGAGAGAAGATTAGTCGGAAGCAATTCACTGGATCAATCAAAAAGCACTTGGGGGCTACTGTCGTTACCATGACCCCCGGGTACCCTCAAGACCAAAGGGCCGAGTAACCTGACAAGGGTAGTCGGACCAGCCCAGAAGAAACCGAGTAGCCCACGATACAAGATGGAAGGTTCTACTACTCGGATGGACATAGGAAAGGCTTCTTGCCTTGTACTCCAAGTATTTCCATGATGTAACCGACTAAGACTCTTTCCATGTAACCCTGTACCCCCGACTATATAAGGCGGGCAGGGATCTCCTCTCAAACATACACAATCAATACCACGACATACAGGACGTAGGGTTTTTATCCTCCGGGAGGCCCGAACCTGTCTAAACTCCTTGTCTCGTGTTCACCATCGTATTCTTGGTCCCTTCGCCCCCATAACAAATCTATCGAGGTCCTATAACCTCGACAAGACCCAATCCGCCTTAGGTGCCCGCCGCAGCGTGGCGTCTCGCCCAGTCGCTCCTCACAACGGTCATGGTGGCCCCTGGCGCGCCATCGCGGCCACGCTGGCTCCCTCCCAGGCTGCGACTGGCTTCCTGCTTGCCCACGCTCCATGGCACCGCGCTCAGCAGGCGGCACACCGAGGAGGCGAGGTAGGAGAGGAAGAGCGGGACCAAGCCAGCGACCACCTGATGCGACAGCACAATCCCACTGCCGGCGGGGTTGCTCGAGGTGTGGTCGGGCATTTCGTTGCGCCCTGCTGGGACGGCCGCCGCCACCAGCGCCTCGTGACCCACCCACCCGCGGAGACCGCACGCCGCCTCGCACGTCGCTCCCTCCATCAGCGCCTCACCCGTGCGAGATGCGGTCAGCGGTTCCCGGGTCGCCCAGCCCGGCCATCGTCTCACGCGCCGGCGAGCACAACCCAGCAAGGAAGGGAGCACGGTAGACACGGAGGAACCGAGGCGATGGAAAAAGGGGAAGGGAGCACGGTAGACACGGAGGAACCGAGGCGATGGAAAAAGGGAGAGGGAGCGTCGCCTGCATCGGCGCCACGGGAACCAAGGGAACCGACAGGACGACCGAGTGAGCGAACGCATCACCGGCAACAACCAACTCTGGAAGGGGAAAACAATGAGGGCAGTCAAAAGACAGAAAACCAAGGAACCAACATGAGGCACACAAACAAAACCAGAGCAGGATGAGAATCAGCGAGAGAACGAACAAACGGGAAGCACAGAAGGCAGGACCCCAATCAACACCACTCCCCTCGTCACCGGCGCAGCCGAAGTGGAACCGAATCTGGAAGCGAGAGGCAATCGGGTGAGACAGCACTGCAGTGGGAACGCGAAGAAATCAAACAAATTGAAGCATGAGATCACGAAATCATACCTCCAGAGCGCGGGCGATCCGTGATGGAGAGCGGAGAGGGAAGAGGTCGAGCACCGAGGAAGCACATGAGTAGAGAAAGAGAGGACGATTCGATGCAGGAAGAAGAGCAAAGCATAAGGGAGAGGAGGAAACAAAATCGAAGACCAATGCAGGGGAAGAAAGAGGGCGAGGAGCATGAAAACTGGAACCGCGGCGGCGACGACAAAATCTGGTAGGCGGAGGCAACACAGCAGGACTGGAGGTACCGAGGCTAAGCGAATGGGAGAAGAGGAAACCGTCGGTGCCCTGGAATCGATGCCACTGACCTGAACCGGCGAGCGCGGCGCAGACGCATGGACCGCACCAACGGAGATGGAGCACGCGAACGATGCAGGGATCAGCGATAGAGGTGGGCCAGCGAGGAACGCACGAGCTCCAAAATGATGGCCCGTGACCGGCGACTCGTCAACGATGCAAAACCGCATCGCCCTCCCGCACGGCTGGCTGGCCCCACAAGCGTGCACGCGTCGCTAACGTACTGGTTAAAATGAATAGAAAGAAGGACGTGGCGTGATGCGATTGGCACGGAGCAGGCCGGAGCTCTCCCGAGCCAGCATTCTCCGCTGCAATTAGACTTTACATATATGTATCGTGATTTAGATGTAACTAGTGGTATGCGGCGCGCCTTCGCGCGCCGTTGAGGACTGAAAACGTGATTTAAAATGGTGGTTAAGTGGTGGAGAGTTTAGAAAAAAATTATGAAGGTCGACGGTATTATGAGTCGTGGTTTGTAGGTGCTGGCCATTCGTGCACAAATAAACCCATAAGTGACTGGGCCAGGTGAACACTTCGTTTGTGGACTTTGGTTTGATGGTAAGGTGTGGAAGAACCGTTGGTTAGAAGAGGAGGAGGCATCCAGAAGAGGAAGGAACTTGGTCTGACATCTCTGTTGTCCACGAATAGATGCAATCGCCAGCGAAAAGGAGAGGAAGCACTTGCTCGAAGTTATTCGTGGAAGGGGGGACAGCCGGAGAAGGTCCACCTCGTAAGATCGACGAGACGACGACGGCATGGTTGGTAAACGTGTGTTTCACTATATGCGGGTAGAGAATTGAGACGATGGATTAGCGAAAAAATTTTCTTCATCTATTTTTGTGTCGGAGAAGAAGGTTTTGTTCGAGTGGGGAAGCGGTCATCCATGATTTTGATGTAGATGATAAATTCTTTTTTTTTTTGCGGAAGGATAACCAATGAGGAAATAAAGGTTCTGTCGTGGATGATAAAGTAGATGGATTACACCAACAATATGATTTATATGATTAAAGTAGAAAGATCACTCTGCTTTTATTCAAAATCACATACCACATGATTATGGATGATTATGGATGATAAAGTAAATGGATTACATCAACAATGTGGGAATATCAAGCGTTTTTGAAAGCTAAAACAAACAAACGGGGATGTGGCAGTCGCCGTTGGGCCGGTTGATTGCGTGGAGGGCTTCATGTAATACAGGTCGCACATGCAGGATGAAACAACGCTGGGTGCTAATGGGTTACGATAATGGATACATAGAGAAACCTTTAGATGTCATACATCAATACATAGTTGCATACATCGACAGAATTATACATTCATGAGGAAATAAATCCATTGTTAAACCTCTGTACTTGCATTTTGAATGCAACATGGTATACACGCCACGTTCAACATTAGCTAGATAGATTCGATTGCCCAGACCGCGAGGCATTGGGATGTATGGTACACAACGATGTTGCATTGAAAAGGAAAAAAAAGGTAATATAATTACTTTGCACATTTATACTCAACCACCATTAGAAACATCCACAAACGTATGAGTTTAAACCAGAACAAGCTCAAGTGGCATTGGGCAAAATTAAGCAGCCTAGTTGACACTGAATATACTATATGTATTATGAGTATCCTTCCAAGTGGACTTTAATGAAAATGTAAATAGATCGATCACCAGAGTCAAAATACATGAATATTGAAGGAAAAAATCATGAGCCATCACTGCACAACTGAGATCTGTAGAGAATGGCTGCATCACTTGTCTTGAATGTTTCCTATAGCTGCTTCCACTTATACAAATAATAACATGAAGCCATCATAGTACGAACAAACACAATAGATGATTCATTATGAGTAGCAAAGTAGTTCAGGCTAGCTGTTTTGTTATGCAGTGAGTCTTTTTCCCCAGGACAGTGAGAGATGGTCAGTTAATGTAGAAATAAAGTTAGGTAAGTGCATCTATTGATAATATATACAGATCATTACTGATGGACTGATCTCAGGGGGAGAGGGTCCGTTGTATGGACCAGACAACACATGCATGTAGGTCAAGGAAATTTCTATTTTCCGCACTTATATATTGTTTAGTTTGCTACTTGATCACAGAAACTATTTCTTTGCCCAACATTAAATATAAATCACATAGGAAGGCATAGCATCCTGGTAATATTTTTAATTTTGAATTAGTCACAATAGATATAGTAATAGAAGACTCATATATACAAGGCCTAATAAAAAAAGTCTTGAAATTGAAGAGTTCTATGGGAAGGTTGAGCATAATCATTTATCTTACCACTTTCGATTTCTGCAACGATAAAATAAAATCTCAGACGGAAGTGCCATATTGCAAATGATCAGTCATATAAGTAGGATCCCTTTTGGGCCCCTGTTTTCTTCATCAACCTACTGAGTATATCCAAAGCCCTAGTTAGGGATCATAAGATGAAACAGAACAATGTAATGATGGTGATCAAAATAGTAAAAGATCTCCAGGAATACCCCCTTTCCCAAAAAAGTGAAATTGTCTCATCTACAGCGGCACTCGCCTTGTCGCTGTCATCATCCTTACACCAGCTCAGCTCGCTGCCGCACCTCTCAGCTAGAGCATCACCATTTACACTCTGAGTGTCCGAAAGAATGTAATAATCAGCAACTCATATCAATGTCAAGGTTTAAGAGCTATCCTTCACAAGAGATACTGAATGAAATCAGAATATGATAATATACTTGACCAAGTTGTTTGATAGTCCTTACATATGAAAAATCTATCACCTGTACTTCAGATTATAGGCATGATGTTCCTAAAGGCTGAAAATACTTAAAATCTGAAAACGCTATCATATATAAGAGTAGGATTCAACTTAGCTATACATTTCGATAATTCCATTTAGAACCTACTGAATCCGTGGAGCACTACATGATGAGACACCAAAAATATTTTATGACACCACTGCAGTACCATAGGATAAAAACTAAAATATAATTACGTCATAGTAGATATTAGGATAGAGTCATGTCTATAGGTTCAGCAAAGCAAGGCCAAACTGCATAAATACCTAACAACAGCTTAACATCAACATATTTATGGTACAACGATGAACAAAATATTCTGCAGCAAGTAAGCTTCAAAAGAAAGCAATCAGCAATCTGTTCCATCATTTATTACAGCAAGCCACCCTGGGCTATCAGAAGTGAGGAAATCAATTATAGGAACAAAAAAGGGAAAATATCTATGTTAAAGGACTCACCCTACTTGAACCTGTTTATGAACAAGCCAATGACCCACCCATCTTCACGTTACAAACCCTGTTTCAGAAATGAGAAATCAATTATTGGAACAAAGAGGAAGAAAATCCTCTAGGTTAAAGGACTGTCTGAAGCTGTTTCTGAACAAGACAATTGGTCATATTTAGTAAAAACAGTAAAACTGGTCAAAGAATATGTCAATTCACTCTTCAATTTGTTTATTGCTCATCTGATCCTACTTGTATAATCACATATGTTGTAGCCGCAATATTGAATAGAATACAGCGACCAAGGTCAAGAATAAAATTCTAAGCTCTCTCCGTATCCACATGATCTTTCATATTATTCAGAAAACTAAAGCCGGTGAAAGATGTTTCAGGCGGAACCCTAACCATTACACAAAGCCGGTGAAAGATGCTCTAAGAAAAGGAAAATAAAGGTATAGGTAAATATGAAATATCAGTGTCTCAAAGGTCACAAAATTAGTCAGCATGAGCATTACATAGAGTCCGAGCCTGAAGATGTGTTTTGCCCATAACTTATGTTCTTTCGTGAGCTGCGCAACATGCTCCTAGTCCTATTAACCAAAGAATAAGCCACAATTAGTAAAGTACATGGTCACACAATTAATCTTTAATTACTGCAACCAAAGTACAAAACAAGCTTTATTTACCCAAAATCATTCGTTGGGAAAATTTACTTCGCAAATATAAATCAGTAAGCGGTGCACTAACAACTGAAAAAGAGGACAACTGACCGAAAAAAATTCTACATGAACCTAAAGATATTCTAACTATAACAAATCATCTCTAGGTATTTGCAAAAAGATTAGAGTGAGAACCAAGAATTATTATATTCACCATCTGCAGCAGTGCATCATTAACCAACAAACATCTTAATTTGAAGATCAATTCCTGAGAAACAAACGAAGAATTAACCATGTTGATGAGCTAAGCCAGAAGCATGAGGATATTAAGAGATAATAATCCATTTTCAATTATATACTAAACTATTCCTGACAAAAATCAAATAGGACAAAACTTTAACATAAAAAAATGTGACGACGCATAATTTCAATTTCAGGGAGGGCATTACCAGTTAGGGAAAGGAAGCGGCTAGTAGGATCCATTGCATGATGAACCTTGACCAAAAGAGGTAACAGGAAATTCATGTTGGGGAAATATCCCATCGTCCCTAACAAACTCATAGAGAAGGCATTGTAAAAGAAGCCCAAGATAGAATGCAGCCCAAGGACCTATGTGTAATATTTGTTCTCATCCAGGGTGGAGCGGGAGAATGACCCCTCCCTCTTGGCTATATAAAGGACCCAAGGGGTCAATAGTTGGGGGATGGACCCTCAGGCCACACATCATGGATCTCACATTTTTACCTGTTGAGGCTTAGTCCCAACATTTGGCGCCGACCGCGGGTCGAAACCATGACAACATAATGCGAAGAGAAGCCTTCTACAAGTGATGCGAAGCCTTCTACAATGACAAAATTTCATGGACGAAGCCTTCTCTAAGATGACGAAGCCTTCTATACATATGTTATATCATATCTGATATATTTTATTTTTTGCATATGTTGCATATTAATCTTCGTTCCTTTTTTTTTGGACTCTATCAGAGAGAAGCCTTCTCCAATATTACGAAGCCTTCTCCAAGATGACGAAGCCTTGTCCATTTCAAGAGAAGCCTTCGCTATAACAAAGAAGCCTTCTCTATGATTACGAAGCCTTCTCCATATGAAGAGAAGCCTTCTCTACATCGATTAAGCCTTCTCTATCAAAGAGAAGAGCCTTCTCCAAATGATAAGAAGCCTTCTCTAAGTTTACGAAGCCTTCTCCATATGAAGAGAAGCCTTCTCTACATCGACTAAGCCTTCTCTATCAACGAGAAGCCTTCTCCAATATTTCGAAGCCTTCTGTAATATTACGAAGCCTTCTCCAAGATGACGAAGCCTTCTCCATTTGAAGAGAAGCCTTATCTGCAATCAATATGCCTTCTCTATCAACGAGAAACCTTCTCCAATATTTCGAAGCCTTCTCTAATATTATGAAGCCTTCTCCTAGAGGACGAAACCTTCTCCATTCGAGGAGAAGTCTTCTCTATCAACGAGAAGCCTTCTCCAATATTACGAAGCCTTCTCTAATATTACGAAGCCTTCTCCAAGATGACGAAGCCTTCTCCATTTGAAGAGAAGCCTTCTCTGCAATCAATATACCTTCTCTATCAACGAGAAGCCTTCTTCAATATTTCGAAGCCTTCTCTAATATTACGAAGCCTTCTCCAAGATGACGAAGCCTTCTCCATTCGAAGAGAAGCCTTCTCTATCAACAAGAAGCCTTCTCCAATATTTCGAAGCCTTCTCTAATATTTCGAAGCCTTCTCCAAGATGACGAAGCCTTCTCCATTTGAAGAGAAGCCTTCTCTATAATCAATATGTCTTCTTTATCAACGAGAAGCCTACTCCAATATTACGAAGCCTTCTCCTAGATGACGAAGCCTTCTCCATTTGACAAAAAGCCTTCTCTATCAACGAGAAGCCTTCTCCAATATTTCGAAGCCTTCTCCAATATTACGAAGCCTTCTCTAATATTACGAAGCCTTCTCCAAGATGACGAAGCCTTCTCCATTTCAAGAGAAGCCTTTGCTATAACAAAGAAGCCTTCTCTATGATTACGAAGCCTTCTCCATATGAAGAGAAGCCTTCTCTACATCGATTAAGCCTTCTCTATCAAGGAGAAGAGCCTTCTCCAAATGATAAGAAGCCTTCTCTATGTTTACGAAGCCTTCTCCATATGAAGAGAAGCCTTCTCTATCAACGAGAAGCCTTCTCCAATATTTCGAAGCCTTCTCTAATATTACGAAGCCTTCTCCAAGATGACGAAGCCTTCTCCATTTGAAGAGAAGCCTTATCTGCAATCAATATGCCTTCTCTATCAACGAGAAACCTTCTCCAATATTACGAAGCCTTCTCTAATATTACGAAGCCTTCTCCAAGATGACGAAGCCTTCTCCATTTGAAGAAAAGCCTTCTCTGCAATCAATATGCCTTCTCTATCAACGAGAAGCCCTATTCAATATTTCGAAGCCTTCTCTAATATTACGAAGCCTTCTCCAAGATGACGAAGCCTTCTCCATTCGAAGAGAAGCCTTCTCTATCAACAAGAACCCTTCTCCTAGATGACGAAGCCTTCTCCATTTGAAGAAAAGCCTTCTCTATCAACGAGAAGCCTTCTCCAATATTTCGAAGCCTTCTCTAATATTACGAAGCCTTCTCCAAGATGACGAAGCCTTCTCCATTTGAAAAGAAGCCTTCTCTACAATCAATATGTCTTCTCTATCAACGAGAAGCCTTCTCCAATATTTCGAAGCCTTCTCCAATATTACGAAGCCTTCTCCATTTCAAGAGAAGCCTTCGCTATAACAAAGAAGCCTTCTCTATGATTACGAAGCCTTCTCCATATGAAGAGTAGCCTTCTCTACATCGATTAAGCCTTCTCTATAAAAGAGAAGAGCCTTCTCCAAATGATAAGAAGCCTTCTCTATGTTTACGAAGCCTTCTCCATATGAAGAGAAGCCTTCTCTACATCGACTAAGCCTTCTCTATCAAAGAGAAGAGCCTTCTCCAAGATTACGAAGCCTTCTCCATTTCAAGATAAGCCTTCGCTATAACAAAGAAGCCTTCTCTATGATTACGAAGCCTTCTCCATATGAAGAGAAGCCTTCTCTACATCGATTAAGCCTTCTCTATAAAAGAGAAGAGCCTTCTCCAAATGATAAGAAGCCTTCTCTATGTTTACGAAGCCTTCTCCATATGAAGAGAAGCCTTCTCTACATCGACTAAGCCTTCTCTATCAAAGAGAAGAGCCTTCTCCAAGATTACGAAGCCTTCTCCATTTCAAGATAATCCTTCGCTATAACAAAGAAGCCTTCTCTATGATTACGAAGCCTTCTCCATATGAAGAGAAGCCTTCTCTACATCGATTAAGCCTTCTCTATGATTATGAAGCCTTCTCCATATGAAGAGAAGCCTTCTCTACATCGATTAAGCCTTCTCTATCAAAGAGAAGAGCCTTCTCCAAATGATAAGAAGCCTTCTCTATGATTACGAAGCCTTCTCCATATGAAGAGAAGCCTTCTCTACATCGACTAAGCCTTCTCTATCAAAGAAAAGAGCCTTCTCCAAGATTTCGAAGCCTTCTCCATTTCAAGATAAGCCTTCTCTGCTATCAATATGCCTTCTCTATCAACGAGAAGCCTTCTTCAATATTTCGAAGCCTTCTCTAATATTACGAAGCCTTCTCCAAGATGACGAAGCCTTCTCCATT
Source organism: Eragrostis curvula (assembly GCA_007726485.1). Classification (NCBI taxonomy): domain Eukaryota; kingdom Viridiplantae; phylum Streptophyta; class Magnoliopsida; order Poales; family Poaceae; genus Eragrostis; species Eragrostis curvula. The sequence goes on along the minus strand of RWGY01000912.1, from coordinate 48,786 downwards.
CGAAGAGAAGCCTTCTCTATCAACAAGAAGCCTTCTCCAATATTTCGAAGCCTTCTCTAATATTTTGAAGCCTTCTCCAATATGACGAAGCCTTCTCCTAGATGACGAAGCCTTCTCCATTTGAAGAAAAGCCTTCTCTATCAACGAGAAGCCTTCTCCAATATTTCGAAGCCTTCTCTAATATTACGAAGCCTTCTCCAAGATGACGAAACCTTCTCCATTTGAAGAGAAGCCTTCTCTACAATCAATATGTGTTCTCTATCAACGAGAAGCCTTCTCCAATATTTCGAAGCCTTCTCCAATATTACGAAGCCTTCTCCATTTCAAGAGAAGCCTTCGCTATAACAAAGAAGCCTTCTCTATGATTACGAAGCCTTCTCCATATGAAGAGAAGCCTTCTCTACATCGATTAAGCCTTCTCTATCAAAGAGAAGAGCCTTCTCCAAATGATAAGAAGCCTTCTCTATGTTTACGAAGCCTTCTCCATATGAAGAGAAGCCTTCTCTACATCGACTAAGCCTTCTCTATCAACGAGAAGCCTTGTCACACCCCAAAATTTCTATTTTGGGATGTGAAGCCTTTTTCTTTAGTTTTTAAAGCTTTTGTTGAAAATCAAATTAATTTGGTTTATGCAATGAAAAATGAATTTATAAAATTACAGAATAGGTTAAGGATTTTTATGGTTGGATATATCCTTGTTCAATTTTCACAATTGTCATTGCCATTGTTCATCCCGCATCGCTCTATTTCATCTCTTTGTCATCCTCCAGATCAAGAAACCGTCTACGTTCATTGTATCTACCACGTGCAGTCAAAAGGAAAGAAATTGAGCATTAAACGTCGAATTAATGCATTTCCTTTATTTCCCTCTCTTTCCTTCCTTTCTCCCACCAACCCCACGTCTCCCTACAAGTACCAGCACCTCCCCACGTCCTCCCCACACCCACAAACCCTCCCCATGCCGCCGCTACTGCCTGCCCTCGCGTCCAGCAACACAGCCGCCAATTGACATCGACGTTCCCGGCGATCCAGCCATCCAAACGCCGCCAAATTTCACCAGCATGTGCGCCATGAAGTCCTCTACAACATATCCAAATATCGCGTCAAGATCTGATACAGGTTGACGGGGATCTAATTCGCAATGTCTACTGCTCGCTGTTCTGGATCTATCCTGCGCGCCTGATGGTAATTCAATCCGTGATTCATCCAATCCCCTTGGCCTTTTTGATATCTAATTGATACCTAATTGTGTTCCAGCAAGTATACTACTAGTTCCCCAAAGGATTCCCCTAGATCTTGCGTGAAACGTCCAGGAACGCCATGCGACTCTCAGATGTTACAGAACGACCTCATCACGATCCGACCAATCGATCTCCTTTTCAGGTGAGCCCATGGACAAATCATCATGTCTCTGTCGTGTTCCACACCCTTAGACACATTACTGTGAAATTCTTGTCCCGAAAAGTGTAGCCAATTGACGGAAACGCGCAATTCTTTCATTGTCTGTACACAGCCTTTTTGTACAGTTTTTAGAAAAAACCTTGTCAATTGAATTGATCATATCTTTTTGTTTGTAACTCCGATTTAGGTGATTCTTGCGCCTAAATCTTCGTCTCATTGTAACCTATCCAACCATAGTGTTTTTATGATATGTTTGTTCTGTTTGTTGTACTGTATTTATTTGTTTGTGCCTTTTCTTTTATCGATAGTTAGTTCGAATGGATGATGACGTCGAGAAGCGGTATGAGAATATGAAGAGCAAGACAAGAGCACTGAGCAACATTATATGAACAGGCAAGTGTCCTTGAACATCTTGCTCCTATTAGTGTAGTTGGTAGTACATTTCTTGGATGCATGCTTGTGTAAATATGAATCCTATGCTATGGTTTACTAGATATTCCACATTATTCCTTGTCGCCTGTTGGGGGGTTTCTTGGTTATGGGTAGTTTTCATGCTTAGCCTTGCTGTATGTTTGGGTGGGAAGTGTCCTTAATTTTGACTAATGATCTATGCAACTAAAGTGGGATGGTAATGGTTAGAAACATGGTGATTAGGAATCTGAGCAGGATGGTTTGTTTGGTATGGTGCCGTCGTGCACGAGACTTTGGTTGGTGCTTGTACCTGCTTTAGATTCTAAGGACCAGTTCATGGAGCATGTAACCCGGCATATCCGCGCCATCACAAGACTGCGATGGGAGCAGCTTGGCCAATTAATTAGATGTCTCCTTACCTTGTGTGCACCATTCGGATGTTTTGTGGCGCAAGAGGGGGCTTCTGCAGCGGAGGTAAAATGGACTCCAATATGCTGTTAGCGGTGGAACCTTAGCGGGTGCATACAGGTTTGGAGATGCTTTGTAAAGGCCTCGTAGTGATCTCCTGGCCGCACACCATAGGAAGTGTGCAGTGGCATAATGGAGGTTTTAGTCACCGACGGGTGATGAAATCACGACTTGTGGGTAAAGTGGTGCAACCTCTGCAGAGTGTAAAACTGTCTTGACAGCCGTGCTCACGGTCACGAGCAAGCCTGGACTTATTCATGATTAGTTGGATGGTTTGGTTGGTTGCTAGTCGGGTGGTGGGAACCCGATTAGTTGGTAACCAGGTGGTGGGAACCTGGTGAGCGGTTGTATGTTGGTTTTGGGGGTGATCATCATACTTAGTAATTAGGATGCTTTGATATAGGAGTTTATATTAGGATTGCATAGATGCAACCATTGAGTTAAGCCTTTCTTGATTTAGCCTTGCATGTCATACTTTCCCCCACTTGCTGAGTACGATATGTACTCATGCGCTTGCTTTTCCATATATTATTGTTGCTCAGTGAGGAAGCCAAAGACTACATTGAAGATGGTGCATAGAAGGTCGTGTTGCCGCCAGTCGATTCCCTGTGGAGCGCCCTGGAGCTTTCTTCCGCTGTTGCGCTTAGAACTCTGGTTTGTTTTATTTATGTTGTTTTATTCGCTATAGAACTGTGTATCACTATGATGTCGCTACATGTATGATTAAACAGATCCTGGCATACATGTAGAATGCATTCGATTTATGCTATATAAAAATCGGGTGTGACAAAGTGGTATCAGAGCTATAATCGACTCTAGGAACGTGACCTTAGTTAGAACGGACGTTTCGTGTACTCTTGGAGGCACCCTGATGATGAATATGACGATCGGCTTCAGAACTGACGACGATCGACTTCTCTACGACAACGTTGGTGTAAACACAGATTTGTTGGAGAAGAGACCTTATCGATTATGACATTGCACTCACTTAGATTCCCTTTGTGCAGTGAGTGAAAGCCTTTCCTTTAATACGTCGAATTAGTAAATGTTGTGTGTTGTTTTCAAAACAAAATGCTTTTTGTTTAAGGGGGGTAGCGAAACGCTTGTCGAAGCCTAGGACCCTATGCTCTTCCTTCCTACTTATCTAGTCTACCCAAATCTCGGGACGAGATTTCATTTAAGGGGGGTAGTTTTGTCACACCCCAAAATTTCTATTTTGGGATGTGAAGCCTTTTTCTTTAGTTTTTAAAGCTTTTGTTGAAAATCAAATTAATTTGGTTTATGCAATGAAAAATGAATTTATAAAATTACAGAATAGGTTAAGGATTTTTATGGTTGGATATATCCTTGTTCAATTTTCACAATTTTCATTGCCATTGTTCATCCCGCATCGCTCTATTTCATCTCTTTGTCATCCTCCAGATCAAGAAACCGTCTACGTTCATTGTATCTACCATGTGCAGTCAAAAGGAAAGAAATTGAGCATTAAACGTCGAATTAATGCATTTCCTTTATTTCCCTCTCTTTCCTTCCTTTCTCCCACCAACCCCATGTCTCCCTACAAGTACCAGCACCTCCCCACGTCCTCCCCACACCCACAAACCCTCCCCATGCCGCCGCTACTGCCTGCCCTCGCGTCCAGCAACACAGCCGCCAATTGACATCGACGTTCCCGGCGATCCAGCCATCCAAACGCCGCCAAATTTCACCAGCATGTGCGCCATGAAGTCCTCTACAACATATCCAAAGATCGCGTCAAGATCTGATACAGGTCGACAGGGATCTAATTCGCAATGTCTACTGCTCGCTGTTCTGGATCTATCCTGCGCGCCTGATGGTAATTCAATCCGTGATTCATCCAATCCCCTTGGCCTTTTTGATATCTAATTGATACCTAATTGTGTTCCAGCAAGTATACTACTAGTTCCCCAAAGGATTCCCCTAGATCTTGCGTGAAACGTCCAGGAACGCCATGCGACTCTCAGCTGTTACAGAACGACCTCATCACGATCCGACCAATCGATCTCCTTTTCAGGTGAGCCCATGGACAAATCATCATGTCTCTGTCGTGTTCCACACCCTTAGACACATTACTGTGAAATTCTTGTCCCGAAAAGTGTAGCCAATTGACGGGAACGCGCAATTCTTTCATTGTCTGTACACAGCCTTTTTTGTACAGTTTTCAGAAAAAACCTTGTCAATTGAATTGATCATATCTTTTTGTTTGTAACTCCGATTTAGGTGATTCTTGCGCCTAAATCTTCGTCTCATTGTAACCTATCCAACCATAGTGTTTTTATGATATGTTTGTTCTGTTTGGTGTACTGTATTTATTTGTTTGTGCCTTTTCTTTTATCGATAGTTAGTTCGAATGGATGATGACGTCGAGAAGCGGTATGAGAATATGAAGAGCAAGACAAGAGCACTGAGCAACATTATATGAACAGGCAAGTGTCCTTGAACATCTTGCTCCTATTAGTGTAGTTGGTAGTACATTCCTTGGATGCATGCTTGTGTAAATATGAATCATATGCTATGGTTTACTAGATATTCCACATTATTCCTTGTCGCCTGTTGGGGGGTTTCTTGGTTATGGGTAGTTTTCATGCTTAGCCTTGCTGTATGTTTGGGTGGGAAGTGTCCTTAATTTTGACTAATGATCTATGCAACTAAAGTGGGATGGTAATGGTTAGAAACATGGTGATTAGGAATCTGAGCAGGATGGTTTGTTTGGTATGGTGCCGTCGTGCACGAGACTTTGGTTGGTGCTTGTACCTGCTTTAGATTCTAAGGACCGGTTCATGGAGCATGTAACCCGGCATATCCGCGCCATCACAAGACTGCGATGGGAGCAGCTTGGCCAATTAATTAGATGTCTCCTTACCTTGTGTGCACCATTCGGATGTTTTGTGGCGCAAGAGGGGGCTTCTGCAGCGGAGGTAAAATGGACTCCAATATGCTGTTAGCGGTGGAACCTTAGCGGGTGCATACAGGTTTGGAGATGCTTTGTAAAGGCCTCGTAGTGATCTCCTGGCCGCACACCATAGGAAGTGTGCAGTGGCATAATGAAGGTTTTAGTCACCGACGGGTGATGAAATCACGACTTGTGGGTAAAGTGGTGCAACCTCTGCAGAGTGTAAAACTGTCTTGACAGCCGTGCTCACGGTCACGAGCAAGCCTGGACTTATTCATGATTAGTTGGATGGTTTGGTTGGTTGCTAGTCGGGTGGTGGGAACCCGATTAGTTGGTAACCAGGTGGTGGGAACCTGGTGAGCGGTTGTATGTTGGTTTTGGGGGTGATCATCATACTTAGTAATTAGGATGCTTTGATATAGGAGTTTATATTAGGATTGCATAGATGCAACCATTGAGTTAAGCCTTTCTTGATTTAGCCTTGCATGTCATACTTTCCCCCACTTGCTGAGTACGATATGTACTCATGCGCTTGCTTTTCCATATATTATTGTTGCTCAGTGAGGAAGCCAAAGACTACATTGAAGATGGTGCATAGAAGGTCGTGTTGCCGCCAGTCGATTGCCTGTGGAGCGCCCTGGAGCTTTCTTCCGCTGTTGCGCTTAGAACTCTGGTTTGTTTTATTTATGTTGTTTTATTCGCTATAGAACTGTGTATCACTATGATGTCGCTACATGTATGATTAAACAGATCCTGGCATACATGTAGAATGCATTCGATTTATGCTATATAAAAATCGGGTGTGACAAGCCTTCTCCAATATTTTGAAGCCTTCTCTAATATTACGAAGCCTTCTCCAAGATGACGAAGCCTTCTCCATTTGAAGAGAAGCCTTATCTGTAATCAATATGCCTTCTCTATCAACGAGAAACCTTCTCCAATATTTCGAAGCCTTCTCTAATATTATGAAGCCTTCTCCTAGATGACGAAGCCTTCTCCATTCGAGGAGAAGCCTTCTCTATCAACGAGAAGCCTTCTCCAATATTACGAAGCCTTCTCTAATATTACGAAGCCTTCTCCAAGATGACGAAGCCTTCTCCATTTGAAGAGAAGCCTTCTCTGCAATCAATATACCTTCTCTATCAACGAGAAGCCTTCTTCAATATTTCGAAGCCTTCTCTAATATTACGAAGCCTTCTCCAAGATGACGAAGCCTTCTCCATTCGAAGAGAAGCCTTCTCTATCAACAAGAAGCCTTCTCCAATATTTCGAAGCCTTCTCTAATATTTCAAAGCCTTCTCCAAGATGACGAAGCCTTCTCCATTTGAAGAGAAGCCTTCTCTACAATCAATATGTCTTCTTTATCAACGAGAAGCCTTCTCCAATATTTCGAAGCCTTCTCCAATATTACGAAGCCTTCTCCTAGATGACGAAGCGTTCTACATTTGAAAAAAAGCCTTCTCTATCAACGAGAAGCCTTCTCCAATATTTCGAAGCCTTCTCCAATATTACGAAGCCTTCTCCAAGATGACGAAGCCTTCTCCATTTCAAGAGAAGCCTTCGCTATAACAAAGAAGCCTTCTCTATGATTACGAAGCCTTCTCCATATGAAGAAAAGCCTTCTCTACATCGATTAAGCCTTCTCTATCAAAGAGAAGAGCCTTCTCCAAATGATAAGAAGCCTTCTCTATGTTTACGAAGCCTTCTCCATATGAAGAGAAGCCTTCTCTACATCGACTAAGCCTTCTCTATCAACGAGAAGCCTTCTCCAATATTTCCAAGCCTTCTCTAATATTACGAAGCCTTCTCCAAGATGACGAAGCCTTCTCCATTTGAAGAGAAGCCTTATCTGCAATCAATATGCCTTCTCTATCAACGAGAAACCTTCTCCAATATTTCGAAGCCTTCTCTAATATTATGAAGCCTTCTCCTAGAGGACGAAACCTTCTCCATTCGAGGAGAAGTCTTCTCTATCAACGAGAAGCCTTCTCCAATATTACGAAGCCTTCTCTAATATTACGAAGCCTTCTCCAAGATGACGAAGCCTTATCCATTTGAAGAGAAGCCTTCTCTGCAATCAATATACCTTCTCTATCAACGAGAAGCCTTCTTCAATATTTCGAAGCCTTCTCTAATATTACGAAGCCTTCTCCAAGATGACGAAGCCTTCTCCATTCGAAGAGAAGCCTTCTCTATCAACAAGAAGCCTTCTCCAAAATTTCGAAGCCTTCTCTAATATTTCGAAGCCTTCTCCAAGATGACGAAGCCTTCTCCATTTGAAGAGAAGCCTTCTCTACAATCAATATGTCTTCTTTATCAACGAGAAGCCTTCTCCAATATTTCGAAGCCTTCTCCAATATTACGAAGCCTTCTCCTAGATGACGAAGCCTTCTCCATTTGAAAAAAAGCCTTCTCTATCAACGAGAAGCCTTCTCCAATATTTCGAAGCCTTCTCCAATATTACGAAGCCTTCTCCTAGATGACGAAGCCTTCTCCATTTGAAAAAAAAGCCTTCTCTATCAACGAGAAGCCTTCTCCAATATTTCAAAGCCTTCTCTAATATTACGAAGCCTTCTCCAAGATGACGAAGCCTTCTCCATTTCAAGAGAAGCCTTCGCTATAACAAAGAAGCCTTCTCTATGATTACGAAGCCTTCTCCATATGAAGAGAAGCCTTCTCTACATCGATTAAGCTTTCTCTATTAAAGAGAAGAGCCTTCTCCAAATGATAAGAAGCCTTCTCTATGTTTACGAAGCCTTCTGCATATAAAGAGAAGCCTTCTCTATCAACGAGAAGCCTTCTCCAATATTTCGAAGCCTTCTCTAATATTACGAAGCCTTCTCCAAGATGACGAAGCCTTCTCCATTTGAAGAGAAGCCTTATCTGCAATCAATATGCCTTCTCTATCAACGAGAAACCTTCTCCAATATTACGAAGCCTTCTCTAATATTACGAAGCCTTCTCCAAGATGACGAAGCCTTCTCCATTTGAAGAAAAGCCTTCTCTGCAATCAATATGCCTTCTCTATCAACGAGAAGCCCTATTCAATATTTCGAAGCCTTCTCTAATATTACGAAGCCTTCTCCAAGATGACGAAGCCTTCTCCATTCGAAGAGAAGCCTTCTCTATCAACAAGAACCCTTCTCCTAGATGACGAAGCCTTCTCCATTTGAAGAAAAGCCTTCTCTATCAACGAGAAGCCTTCTCCAATATTTCGAAGCCTTCTCTAATATTACGAAGCCTTCTCCAAGATGACGAAGCCTTCTCCATTTGAAAAGAAGCCTTCTCTACAATCAATATGTCTTCTCTATCAACGAGAAGCCTTCTCCAATATTTCGAAGCCTTCTCCAATATTACGAAGCCTTCTCCATTTCAAGAGAAGCCTTCGCTATAACAAAGAAGCCTTCTCTATGATTACGAAGCCTTCTCCATATGAAGAGTAGCCTTCTCTACATCGATTAAGCCTTCTCTATAAAAGAGAAGAGCCTTCTCCAAATGATAAGAAGCCTTCTCTATGTTTACGAAGCCTTCTCCATATGAAGAGAAGCCTTCTCTACATCGACTAAGCCTTCTCTATCAAAGAGAAGAGCCTTCTCCAAGATTACGAAGCCTTCTCCATTTCAAGATAAGCCTTCGCTATAACAAAGAAGCCTTCTCTATGATTACGAAGCCTTCTCCATATGAAGAGAAGCCTTCTCTACATCGATTAAGCCTTCTCTATAAAAGAGAAGAGCCTTCTCCAAATGATAAGAAGCCTTCTCTATGTTTACGAAGCCTTCTCCATATGAAGAGAAGCCTTCTCTACATCGACTAAGCCTTCTCTATCAAAGATAAGAGCCTTCTCCAAGATTACGAAGCCTTCTCCATTTCAAGATAATCCTTCGCTATAACAAAGAAGCCTTCTCTATGATTACGAAGCCTTCTCCATATGAAGAGAAGCCTTCTCTACATCGATTAAGCCTTCTCTATGATTATGAAGCCTTCTCCATATGAAGAGAAGCCTTCTCTACATCGATTAAGCCTTCTCTATCAAAGAGAAGAGCCTTCTCCAAATGATAAGAAGCCTTCTCTATGATTACGAAGCCTTCTCCATATGAAGAGAAGCCTTCTCTACATCGACTAAGCCTTCTCTATCAAAGAAAAGAGCCTTCTCCAAGATTTCGAAGCCTTCTCCATTTCAAGAGAAGCCTTCTCTACAACAACGAAGCCTTCTCCAAGTGATAAGAAGCCTTCTCTATGAATGAAGCTAGCATAGGATTCGGGCTAAAAGCTCAGGGAAAAGAAAAGAAAAGGGGCCACTCACCTCAAGAGAAGGTGACGCACCTTGAAGTGAAGTCAAGCCACATAAGGCTTAGAAGAACCATGATTATCGAACTAAAAGTTAATGAACGAAGGCTCTCACACCTAAGTCAAAGGTGTCATCCTTCAAACAATTATCGAACAAGAAGTTCATGAATGAAGGCTCTCACACCTAAGTAAAGGGTGTCATCCTTCAAACGATTATCGAACAAGAGGTTCATGATCGAAGGCTCTCACACCTAAGTCAAAGGTGTCACCCTTCAAACCATTTAACGAACAAGAAGTTCAGGATCGAAGTATCAAGTATTTACACAAAAAATAAAAAAATCTCTCTACTGCATATCTTTGAAGTGTTCTTGCAGGAACACAGAGTCAAAGTATCATCGACCTCAGAACAAGGCAACTCACCAATTGACTCAAATCTAAGGGCTAAAACCCCTTACGGTACATTAAATCTATCTCAAAGAAATCAAACTTCTCGACGGACTTCAAGTACATAACTCAAAAGAGTTATCCTTCGACTAATTTGACGTGCGCCTAAGGGGCTCACATCGTCTTTACCTTCGGCCTTCCAAAATGCGAAGCCCATACACTCGACTTCGACTACCTCGACGAGCACCTAAGGGGCTCACATCGTCTTCACCTTCGGCCTCCAAGACGCGAAGCCCGTACACTCGAATTTGACTACTTCGACGTACACCGAAGGGGCTCACATCGTCTTCACCTTCGGCCTTCCAAGATGCGAAGCCCATACACTCGACTTCGACTACTTCGACGAGCACCTAAGGGGATCGCGTCGTCTTCACCTTCGGCCTTCAAAGACGCGAAGCCCGTACACTCAACTTCAACTACTTCAACGTGCGCCTGAGGGGCTCACAACGTCTACGCCTTCAGCCTTATTACAAGACGCGAAGCCCACTCGACTTCGACTACTCTGACTTCCAAGACGCGAAGGTCTTCACCATCAAGCGCCCACATACGGAGCTCAAATCATCTCCAAGATTGGACATTGAAGGATACGAAGCTCGTACCGTCGCCCACGTAAGAGTCACTTCGCCGAAGAAGAAGAAGAATAGTTTCAGAAGTGCATACATAGATACATAAGAGTTTGCTAGGGACCCACAAGAGTTTGCATCTGCTCTCCCCAATGTTCCATTAGGCGGTCGCAGATGAGGGGCTAATGTTGGGGAAATATCCCATCATCCCTAACAAACTCATAGAGAAGGCATTGTAAAAGAAGCCCAAGATAGAATGCAGCTCAAGGACCTATGTGTAATATTTGTTCTCATCCAGGGTGGAGCGGGAGAATGACCCCTCCCTCTTGGCTATATAAAGGACCCAAGGGGTCAATAGTTGGGGGATGGACCCTCAGGCCACACATCATGGATCTCACATTTTTACCTGTTGAGGCTTAGTCCCAACAATTCACTTAGCGAAGAAATATTCCAAGCTTAGCAAATCAGGTATCTGTGATAATCCCTTGTCGCAGAATAAATTTTAAAATCACCATGACATACTCATTGATAGTAATATGCAGTCATCCTAAGCTCAAAAAGAAAATGACGCCAAGACGTGATGCTATGGTTCTCATCAAAACCTGCAATTATAGAGAAAAACGACCCTTTGATAACTAACCTCGTAGCCTTTATTTCATATAGAAATACAGCTCTGCAGTCTCATTTGACATCCAAACTTTTGTGAGCAAAACCAACAGCTGGTCACTTCACCCACAATGGAACGTTTTTTTAATGTCAGATTTCTTGTATCCTCACAAATAAATTTTCAACCATCACCAAAGGGAGTTTGGTGAGATAGTTGTTTCTTGCACTCTCTTTATAAATTCAACTTCTTGACATTGTCCTGAAATTAGGAACACAAACCCCATTAGCTAGTACAGTAAGTTGGTCAACAATCAAATCGAGAATAACTGTCAAATTAATTGAAAGCTCGATGTGTGAATCAACTGGAAATTTCATATGTGTATTCATGCAGAAAATTAGCAGATATCTCTACGTAATTGGAAGGCCCAACCTGTACATTAATGCTTCACCAGGCTAAATCATAGAGGCACATACATAATAGGCAGTACTCCGCTAGCACATGACAACAACAATGTGATTGATCTAAAAAAAAAGTACACATTCGAACATCTGCTGTACAACTCAAATTTAGTAAAAACTAAACTATTGGTACAGGGTTCCTATCTAGCAATCCACGAGACAAAGAGGACCTATAGTTCATGCTCCTTACGGCCCAAACCCTAGGCCATGGCGGCAGGATAAATTTGAGGTGAACATGAGATAGAGAGGGGTTGTGAGAGACGCTGCTAGAGAAAGAGAAGAACAGAAAATGGGAGAACGTTGTTGTGTCCTCCATTGCTGTTGGCCTCTAGCTCACCACTAGGGCTAGGAGGAGGTGAAGATCAGAGGAGGGTTTGCTGAATGGAGACAAGTTGGTTCACCTGGACGATCACCTCGAAGCCGGAAGGAGACCTGAGACACAGAGGAGACGCGACGGACGAGGAAGACGAAGGAACAGGGTAAGGGTCGTCGCCCTCACCATCCAGCTGCTGCTGCCGCTCCCAATCTCCACAATGGTCGCCATCCTGTCGGATTGAGGCACCGCCGTCCCTCCCAATCTCTACGACGGCCGCCGTTCCTCTCAATCTCCACGACGGCCGCCGTCCCGTCGGATTGAGGCACCGCCCTCCAGCAACGCCGAGGCAGCCTTTGACCTTCCGGGCGCGCCGAGGTGAGAGGGGCGCGCTGCAGCGAAGTTGATGAGGGCGCCAGGTCGACGGGAGCGGAGGGATCGGGTGCCGGATCCAAATGGGGCAGGAGCGGCAGCAGTGGGATTGGATCTCGCAGAGGAGACAAGGCTGGTGTGAAGACGCCATGGAAGAGGGAGAGGTGGAATATCGCTGCTGCCCACCAACCGCATTTACGTCGGTTGCATGAATGTGCTGGTGGTGGAAGGATGCATTGCATCGGATAGAGTCAATGGAGTTCCCCGATGCAGCAGCCGTACAACAAAATATTTTCACTCCAAAGAAGTTTAACCGGGAAACAAACACGCCGCTGATTTTGATCGCACGGTAAGAATCCATGGTAAGACGTGGACAGGGGGTGCGGCATGGGCAGGGAGCTCGAGTAGAGGAGGAAATAATTATCTGTCTGTTGGGCCTCTTTGAATTCTGAAATGTAAATGAATTGATCATCTAGGGCCAAAACGAAATGGGCTGACTGCTGGCAACAGGCCCACCATGGGCCGAAACAAATGGGCTAGCAGCTGCCAATAAAAAAATATTCCAAATGTTATGGGCCTCTAGTTGGGCTCGGCCCAATTAAAACCATGACGGGAAAGAATCTGTGACAAAAATAAACCATCACAAAAATCGACACGTCAGCATGTAGGATATAAAATATAAAATGCGATGTCAGCAACTTTGTGATGAAAACAGACTCCACGTGGCAGTCCTGGGAGCATTGTTAATAACGATATGGGCCAAAATGGCAACGAAACAAAACGTTACAACAGTAGTCACGAAATCCTGTCGTGATGGGAGTAGTAACGAAAATCCTAATTTTAATAACGAAAAAAATTTGTCGAAAAAGGCTATATCTCTTGTAATGCTCGCTTATAACGTGGGTGCCGACGTTGGGGCACGCGCGCGAGGTGGCTCTTTTTTGGGGGGGGGGGGAGGGGGGGGGGGCAGCCAAGCCGTTTGGCTATCCGCGCGCCAATCGCCGTGCGGCAATAAATGGCGCGTGCTCCTTTGACGACGCGGGGAGGTGGGAACGGCCAGGAGCTTCAGCCTCCCGCGCCTTCTCATGACGCTGCACGGGAAACAACGTCCCCATTCGGTTTCCCGCAACGCCGGGCCAATGTCGCGAGAGACGTGTCCTTTTTAACACGTTGTGTGGTTGTGCAAATTATTTTCATCCTCTTGCAATGCACGTGCACTTTGCTAGTTATACCTAAATATGTCTCCATGTACCAACTAGCTGGTAAGTGGTAACTTTCTATTCAATCAAACGGATAGCTCTTTCATTCAAATGGAATGTTATATTTTCTTGGTTATATAGTATTGATTGACTAGCTCTTATGGTTGCCTCTTCTTTCTTTGGCAGGAGAGTAATAACCCTGAAGTTTAAGCTGTGTATTGGTAATCATCAAGAATGGAACTCATGAAGAAACAATGCCGCTAGGAGGTCCGGCTTTATCACTTCCCAGAAAAAAACAATATATCAATCATTTGCAGGAGCTCCCGTAAGTTTCTAGACATCCATCTCCCCCATGTCAAATGCAGAGAAAGCCAAGCCGAAATTAAATTTGCCACACGCAGCCTCGGAGCATGATTCCAAAGCTATATATCAATCATTTGCAGGAGCTCCCGTAAGTTTCTAGACATCCATCTTCCCCATGTCAAATGCAGAGAACGCCAAGACGAAATTAAATTTGCCACACGCAGCCTCGGAGCATGATTCCAAAGCAACAGGGAAACATCTGAAGCTTGGCGCTCAGGATCTCAAGGATGAATAGCTTGATTTTTGTACGCTCCGTTTAGCGTCATTATACGTGGGGGAGGAGGGAGCTCTGCTTTGATATTTTCGATCTGCGATGCTTTCTAGAAAAGTAACTGGCTCGGGTCTTTTGTAATTTTCTCCTCAGAGATTATGGTAAAGCTAGCCCACACAATATCATACTTCTGTACTATTATGTAAGGAAAAATACAAATATGCGTGCACATAGATATTCCACACGTACAAAAGGATACGGAGCAGAAGACGGTTCAAAGCCGGATCTGCTCGGGCTCCATTGCCACCATCACTGCCCAGGCGGTCGCCAATGCAACAAAGAAGTTGCGACACAAAGAAGGAAATCATCGTTGCGTATTGCTTTGAGGAGGACGACCTTAATAGAAGAAGGGACACCGGTCGGCCAGGGACACAACTTGCGTGGATTGGATCCAGCTAAGTCGCCGCAGACCGGCGAAGATGAAGACCAGATTCACCGTCAACAAGATCAGCTGTGCATCAGCAGGTCGTGTCACGCCGCCGGCATACAGTATTAACTTATAGGAGATATCGTAGACATAGAGGTCACAGGGCCTGAAGGACACCAAGCATAGCCTGACGTGGCTTGCACATGGCCTCCAGCGGAATAGACCTCGGGAGGGTGATCCCGCACCCTTGGGTCATATCAACCTTGCCGCCGTCCACTGTGTCCCAGTCGAAGCACTGGATGAGCGTCCCCAGAACCAGCCCCAGCGTCCGCACGGCCAGCGTCTCCCCGGGGCACTTTCGCCGCCCCATCCCGAATGGTATCATGAACAGGCCCTCGGCGCCTCCGCCGTCCTCAAACCGCTCTGGCATGAACGCGGCCGGGTCCGGCCAGATTGCCGGGTCCCTGTGGATGGCGTACGCGTTGACAAGTAGCACCGTGCCGCTTGGCACGTGGTAGCCGCCGATGTTGCAGTCCATGGTGGACTCGTGCGGGACCAGCGTCGGCACGACCGGGTACAGGCGCAGGGCCTCGTTGAGGATGCACTGGAGGTAGCCTAGGCGCGGCACGTCGTCGGGGGCGAGAAGGCGGGAGGTCCCCAGGGCCGCATCGATCTCCGCCTGCGCTTGCTTCAGGACCTCTGGGTGGTTTAGTAGCAGGGCCATGGCCCATTCGGCCGTGGTCGCCGTGGTCTCCGATCCCGCGGCGAACATGCTCTGCGAATCATAGATCAAGGGGCACATTATTGGTGTGGATGAGGGTTCCGGTCACTTGTGATTTTTGACTCATGGTTGTGGCCAGCCGTGTGGGGAATGATGATACTTGACACACACAGCAACGAAAGCGAGATGTATTATATTATAATACTCCCTCCCTCCCTCCCTCCCTCCATCTAAATGAATATGAGCTTTCCATTTTATTTTATTATTTTTTGATCCAACCATTGTTTTGCTAAAAATACTACTTGAAAGGGTACCTGGATAGTATTTTTAAAGATTATTTTGGAATTATAATTTTGTTAAGGGTTTTTTAATAAAATATATTTAAACCAAAATTGTAACTTTTTAGAACTCTATTACGCAAGTGGCGGCGGCAGACGGATTTAGCGTCTCGAGTTACTAGCGTTGTTGTAGGATAAGGCATATACAAAAATGACAAAAAAAAAACTTACAAATTAGGTTTTAATTACATAACAAATTTCGTAATTATAGAATGGTTCATGTAAATAAACGTTAAATTAAAAAATACTACCTCACACTAATGGCCGTATTTTGTACCGTAAAAGCGCCCAAAATATATAAGTTGTTGAGATAAGAGTGATAGAAAAGTAGTGTAAGAAGATAAGAAGAAGAAGCACTTAGCCACTCACCGCACAAAGAGCCATAATAGTTGTATCCGTGTAGACATCAGGCTCTAGTTGCTGCAACGAGAGCAGCACGGCAATCATGTTCTTCTTCTCGCCATCGCCACTATGGGCGCCCAGCTTGTGCCGCTCCGAGTCGATGAGCCGCCGCAGGAACGCGTCCCTCCTGGCCACCGCGGCAAGGATCTTTTTCCTCACGCCGAACACATCGAACCACCGCAGCATTGGCAAGTAGTCCCACAGGTTGGCCGCGCCGATTAAGGGATTGAACTCGTCCAACGCCTTCTTAAACTCCTGCCCCTCCGGTGACATGTCCGTGTCGGCTTCGGCCTCGGCACGGGACGTCTTCGTCTGCGCGATGGTCTCCAACAGGGCGCTGAGGGAGAGCTCGAACAGCCTCCGCTTGAGCTCGACCCTCGCGGCGCGGCCCGGAGCGGCCGCGGCGGAGCGATACATCCTCCGCACCATGGCGCGCACCTCGGCGGAGACGGCCGGGAGCATGCAGGTGACGCGGTGCGCGGACAGGAGCTGCACCGTGGCGACGCGGCGGAGGTTGCGCCAGTACGCGCCGTAGCGGCACATCGGGAGTGTCGCGCCGTCGAAGGACACGAGCAGCAGCGAGGGGAAGCGCGGGCGGCTGGCGAAGCACAAGTCGTTCTCAGTGAAGCACTCCCTGGCGCGCTCAGCGGAGGACACGACCACGGCGTCGCGGGAGCCAAGACGGAGCGACAACACAGGACCGTAGCGAGCGGCGAGGCGAGCAAGCGCGATGTGGGTCGGCTTCTCGAGGAGGTGGAGGTGGCCGAGGATAGGGATGGCCGGAGGGCTCGGTGGCAGCCGATGCTTGCTCTTGCCATTGATCTTGCCGCCGAGGAGGCGGTGGACCGAGAAGAGGAAGAGGAAGGTGAGGATGGCAATGTATGCCAGCTCCATTGTCATTGTGTTGTGCTTGCTCTCGACCTATGTATATATGTTGGGTTGGATTATATGTGACGAGGCTCTGCACCTCGGCCACTCCGCGCAAATTTGGCATTTAGTTTACATACGCAATCACTTACGTATGCGGAAGCGCATGATGAATCACTGATGATAGCTCTGCTCATGATGCCACTCCACCATGCATGATGCCAAAGGAAGCTCTGCTCACTAACCATTTCGTGAGGATTCAGGACAAGGACGTTCCCCGCGAAGCTCATCTCAACTTACGCCATCTTAATCGGCATCGGCTGCGCGTCTCTCGCTGAACTGGATCACCACCGAACTGTGCGGCTTGGCCCGTCATCAAGCAGGACGGACGTTATCGCTGGCATCCACTGTCTCCAGCACTGTGCTGAATGGGCCCTTCACAACCTCAATGGTGGTCTGATTAATTACACTGCTCGCCAAGAAAGACCACCACCGATTTTTCACAAGCTCAATGGTTCGGCTGTACTGTAGACCGGCACCGATTTTTTTTTTTTAAGCAACAGGAGGGATGAGCCCTACTGATTAAATATATTAGGAAAAATAAAAATAATTACAAACGAGAGTTCAACCAGTGTTTAATCTCAGGAAAGTAACTACTTTTAGCTCTATGCAAAAGACGAGAGAAAACAGCAATGAATCTCTCTTTACATGCTGGTACTCGAGGATCCACCTCATTAAAAATCCAATCATTCGGAGTCCTCCAAATACTCCACGCCATGGTGATATAATGATCTCCAGGAAAAAAGGCACCGCAAGCTGCTTCTTGAAATGCATCAAAGTTTGCAGAGGGGACAGCTACCTTCTGACTTGCAACCCCATAGACTCCCAGCATCTCCTAGCAAATGGGTATTTCAGAAAGAGATGTTCCAGAGTTTCATCCCTCTGCCATATGAATAACTCATAAGAGTAAGAAGACAGTTGCATGTTTCTCATCTTCAACAGATCTCTGGTACTTAGTCTACCTTGTAGAAGCCAGAAAAAACCTTGTGTTTTGGTTGACAGGAAGATTTCCATAACCATCTGAATATAGGGTGGATTTGAATGTGACCCATTAGATACTTATAAGCCTTACCTGCTGAGTAGGAGGAATTTCCCCAGATGTAAGTCCAAATGTGTCCTTCCCGTCTGAGACAGGGTCATCATTTATAAGTGCTAGACAATCCTTATACGGAGCATAAGCTTCAACTGTCAGGGGGAGTTGAAAGGCTTGAGAGAAAAGCTCGAAATGATAAATCTGAGCAACAATTCCACATCGGAGCGAGAAATGCGGATCGGCGATCAGGGCTCCCCGACGGCGATCGCCTGATCTGTCCGGCGAAACTCTAATCTGATCGGCGCATTACTTTCCCCTCTCGATCTGCTTCAATGGGATATCTCTGGAGGGGCACATCTCCTTGATGCGCCGACGGATTTTCGCTCTACAGGTATTTTCTCCTCCGCTTTCTCCTCATGGCTCTTCAGTCAATGGATCTTCCGGGACTGGATTTTCGTCCTGGAGTGGGTGTTCAATCTGCAATTCTGGATCGTCTGGATTCTCACCTCAATTTCAAGCCTGGATCGGGTCAATCGGAATTTCTCTTGGTGGTTTCATTTGGCCGGTGTGTTTTTCGTCTTACTGAAGAAACTGTCAGTCTAATCCTGCAAGCTACGATTGGAGGTGTTGCGGCTGATTTTAGGCCTGCACAATTGGATGACCGGGTGTTCAGATTCTCAGTCTCTTCGAAAGCAGTTGGTTTTCATATCTACAATCTCAAATCTTTTGAGTGCAAGCAGTACAAATTGCATTTCCATCTCTGGGGATCTGGTGGTGCCTCATGGAGTCAAGAGTCTATCAATTTCAACAAAGAAGAAGAGGATTCTTGGACCACAGTCAAGCGTAAAGGAAGGAAGAAATCTTATGTGGATGCTGTCAAGAATCAGAACCGAGTGCCCTTGACGGGGGCAAACAAAGTTCCCTTGATGAATCGCAAGATGTGGAAGCCTAAGAAATCTGTTTTTGATAGGTTATCGAATCCTCGACAGTCTGTGTTTGATCGAATTGAGGAAATCATTCCCGAGGCGAAGAACAAGGAACCTGCTGTCGAAAATTCAAATTTTGAATTGACCGACGGTGATCAACCTGCATCATCTAGGCCCATTAAGCTTAACACAGCCCAGTCTGTGGAGTTTCAGGATTCT
Source organism: Eragrostis curvula (assembly GCA_007726485.1). Classification (NCBI taxonomy): domain Eukaryota; kingdom Viridiplantae; phylum Streptophyta; class Magnoliopsida; order Poales; family Poaceae; genus Eragrostis; species Eragrostis curvula. Next base: position 29,782 of record RWGY01000912.1, on the reverse strand, counting down.
GGCCCGTCAATAATTATCTGCAAACGCTGTCTCAAATCTGGTCATCATTCAAAAAAATGTTGGGGTCGTATCAGATGTCGTCTTTGTTCTCAGGAAGGTCATATCTCTTTTTATTGCAACTCGCCACCTGAAAACAAGGGATTCGTACCACCAAAAGAAGTTACAGATTGCTTTGGGAAAACAGAGTTTTTTGCTAATACGAGTACATGGTTCCATGAGAAAGAGACGCTGTCAGTGGGTCCTAGCTCGAGTAGGCCGAAAATCTTTCTCTCGTTCACAGATTGGGTTTCTCACATTAAGGTTAAAGATACTATAGGAGATGGCTTCTCACCTTCCTCCTCTGTTTCGGCAAACCCTTCACCAGGAAGCCTCAAGGGTTTTGCTGAACCTAATCTCCAGCTTCTTCTCCAACTACCAGGGACTGCCTCATTGCCGGATTCAGCAATGGCGTTTCAGCGATGCCGCCCTGAATCGTTCCTGCCGCCTAATTTCGGCACTATCATAGTGGCCAACAGAACTCCTGCAGTTCGTGCGGTGGCGGTTCGTCCGAGGGCGCAACATGAAGACTTGGCGATCATCACCATTGATGAGATGCCTGACTTTCAGGTATCGTTCGACAATATCAATGAGGTTGTCAGAGATTTACTGGTTGATCACCTGCATGTTCAGTTTAAGGAAGTACAACCTTCATCGCTTGGTCAGGCTTTTGTGAGATTTGAGTATGTGCATGATAGGGACAGATTGGTTCATACTAGTCCGCATTATTATGGTAATCTGACATTCAGGTTTGCTAAGCATGATAGAGGTCGTAATTGGAAGTCTGTCAATTTTAACCGTGAATGTTGGTTGATGTTACTTGGTTTCCCCTTAGATTTCTGGGATCAACAGTCGATAGAAACTGCTATTGGTTCGTTTGGTCGTCTGATCTCCTGGGAAAGTGACTACAATCAGTTGTCAAGGCTGTTATTAAGGACTAGAGTGGTTGATCTAGAAAGCATACCAGAGTTCATTGTCCTATCTGAAGGAGAGGGATTTCATGGACAGTCATGGACGGTCCAGGTGGAAATCATCCAGCAGGAAATTTTAGGCGTTGAGGCTGGTGATGAGGATCCTTTTCCAAATGTTGGGGGTGGCAATAATCCTGAATATCACTACTTTGGTTTTGGCCAACAAGTCAATAATGCAGGCAATCAGCACTTGGGGCAGAATGATGGTAATGCAGGGCAGCAGCAGAATGTTGATAATTGGGGTCAGTGGCCAAATGCTGGAGGATATCAGGCAAACAACAACCTCAATCTGAATCAGTTACCTGAAGAGGAAGAAGAAGATGCACCTGATGAGCAGGTAGATGTAAACATGGCACCTGAAGAAGGAGATAATTTAGAACTTCAGCAACAAGTGAATGACCAGCCAGACATGATCCCAGGGGAAGATTTCATAGCACTTAATGAATTTGCTCAACAGTTAGATCAGGATGATCAGCAACAGGAGAGCTTCTCTCATTCTGTCAATTCTGAAGAGTCTAATCTCTCTGTCAACCAAGTTTTGGATCTAAATGTAGCCCAAAACATGAATATAGTCCCTGTAATCCCTGCTGGTCAGTATCAAGATGACCAGGATGCAGCTTTCATTCCTGAGGAGCTTAATGAGAATGACATTATGGAACTTCATGATCCACTACACCAACTTCAGCCTCTGCAACAGCAGCCTCCTATTCAGCATGTTCCACCTCTGAATCAAGTCAATAATGAATTAGTAGCAGTTAATCAGCCTGTTGAGGAAAATCAGATGGGAGGAGGACAAGACCATATTCAGTTAGGAATAGTCCAAATAATAGATGGACATGATGCAGACCCTGTCTTTGAGTCATTCACACACTCTGATGATATAACTCCTGGAAGCTCTAATATGAATGCTGACTGTATCAGATTATGGGCTAGACATTTTGCGTCTCCTGCAAACACTCGCATCCCTATCCCTCCTGAATGGATGAAATTCTTTACTGTCATGCTCATGCAGCCGGAGAGCTTTGAATGGGCACGTTTTTTTCTGCAGTCAAAAGCATGGGGAATGATTACTCAAAAGAATATGGATTATGCCTTTAATTACTCTCTGCCATATAAATGCCCAGAAATCAGTTCTTCTCTTTGTACTGGGCAGGATGTGTTTGCAGATAATGAGATGTCAGAACAGGAAGCTGAACCTAAAACACCCTCTCCTGACTCTGCCAAAAATCAGAAATCACCTTTTAGTAGGAAAGTGATCAGCAGCAAAAAACTTCTTGTCAGCACTCCTCTTTCTGAAACTGATGTAAGAAGAAGTGATAGAATCAAGAAGAAGAATAAAGGGTTCAAAGGAAGTCATTGTACTGGAAAAAACTGCTATGCTTGCTCAGCTGACCCTCCTAACCTGACCCCAAGGGATATTAAAAACCTAGGGGAAACTTTCTGTAGGATAAAGCCTGTGGCTCTATCTGAGAAGGCCTTCAATGAAGTTGCTTCTAACACTAGTGGTGCTATTGGAGATAAAAAGCCAAAGTCTAGTCAGAAGAAAAGAGAGAAGGAGAAGGCCAGTCAGCCCAAGAAGAGTTCCAATGAAGATAAAACCAAAAAGAAGCCCAGAAAGCAGTAAGCAGGCTAGGTCAAGGGAACCTGGAGATCAATCTTATTATTTTGATATTCAAAGTGGTCTGGAATTACCCTATTTTGTAATGAACATGTCTATGCAGTCTCTTTATTTATCAGTTCCTGAACTTAAGTGTGCTACTAATGGTGGTGAACTTAAGTCATTATTTGGTTATTCTTTTTACCTGGTCTTTATGCTCTGCAATGCTTTTCGGCTGAGTATCCTCAACTTACATTTGATAAGTTGGTTTCTACTGGTTCTTTCCGGTTTTATTTGGATGACCTGCATTAATACACTGGTCCACTCCAGTGCAATTATTGTGAAAATGGCAATACTGGCTCAATCCAGTGCAATCTTGGACTCAATTGTGATGATGATACTTGTGAATTCACTGATTATTTTCTGGGCTATAGTATACATGGCTTTATGCTTTTCTCTTTCATCTGATGGTCTCTCATATCTAGTGCTGTGTGCTAGATGGCCTTATATTCTCTCATTAAGGTTTTTTAATGGATAGTTACAATAGAGAAATGTGCAGAAAGTGGAATGTTCTCTGTTGGAATACTAGGGGCCTAAATTCGGATAAAAAATGGAATGCTGTGAGAAGTAAAATTGCTGAAACCAATTGTGACATTATATGCCTACAGGAAACAAAAAGGACTGAATTTGATCTCTCTTTCCTCAGAAAATTTTGTAATCCAAGCTTCGATAATTTTGAATACCTGCCATCAGTTGGGGCCTCAGGTGGTATTTTGATTGCTTGGAGAGGCAGTCGATTCTCAGGCTCTCTCACTTTCCAAAATGACTAAGCTATTTCAGTTGAGTTTACCTCTCTTCTCTCTGGTGCACAATGGGTCCTCACAAATGTTTATGCTCCTTGCACGCCAGAGGGAAAAATAGAGTTTCTGCAATGGTTTCATAATATTCAAATGCCTGATGATGTTGATTGGTTAATATTGGGGGACTTTAATCTTATCAGAAGACCAACAGATAGAAACAAGCCGGGTGCAAATGTAAATGAAATGATGGGTTTTAATGCTGCTATCAGTAATCTTGGTCTGACTGAATTACCTCTCCAAGGAAAAAAGTATACGTGGTCGAATAAACAGGAAAACCCACTTCGGGAAAGGCTGGACTGGTTTTTTACATCTAATTCCTGGACAACTAATTATCCTGGTACTACAGTAACAACTCTCTCCAAGGAAACATCAGATCATGATCCATGCCTTATTTGTATTAATTCTGATGTCCCAAAAGCCAAGGTTTTCCGTTTCGAAAATTACTGATTAGTACATGATGACTTTATGCAGGTTATGAATCATGGTTGGAACGTGCCAGTACAGTCAGATGATAAGGCTAAAAGAATTATGGCTAAATTTAAAAATCTAAGAAAAGTCCTAAGGTCATGGCAGAAATAGTTATCTAGCTTAGCAGGCACAATCACCAACACCAAAGCAGTCCTATTCCTTCTAGATTCTATTGAGGAGACAAGAGACCTTACAGTTATGGAATGGAATTTTAGAAAAGTTGTTCATGATCATCTTGTTAGTCTACTACATCAACAAAACATCTACTGGAAGCAGAGAGGAGCTATTAAATGGGTAAAGCTCGGTGATGAAAATACAAAGTTCTTTCATGCTAATGCCTCTATTAAGATGAGAAAGAATCACATTCTGTCTTTAAAAGATAGCTCTGGGCAGGATATTTTTGATCATGAAGGTAAAGCTTCTCTTCTACGGGAAGCATACAAGGACAGACTAGGCAAATCTGAGTTCACACACATGCACTTTGAGCTGCATGACATTCTTCAAGCTTTCCCGGATTTATCATCTCTAGAAGAACCTTTCATTAAAGAGGAAATTGACAACATAATTGCTCAGCTACCAACAGATAGGTCTCCTGGCCCTGATGGTTTCAACGGTGAATTTCTCAAGAAATGCTGGCCAGTAATTTCACAAGACTTTTATGATTTATGTCAGGCTTTTTTTGATGGAAATATTTGTCTCAGCAGTATCAATGGCTCATACATCACGCTAGTGCCTAAGAAAGACTCTCCAACTACGGTGAATGACTTTAGACCCATCTCACTTTTAAATTCTTCTATAAAGCTTATCACTAAGCTCCTGGCAGATAGATTGCAACAAGTCATCTTGCAGATTGTGCATCAGAACCAATATGGTTTTATCAAAGATCGATCTATTCATGACTGTCTTGCTTGGTCTTTTGAGTATTTACATCTGTGTAAGAGATCAAGGAAAGAAATTGTTATCTTAAAGCTAGACTTTGAAAAGGCCTTCGACAAAATTGAACATGAAGCAATTATGCAAATCCTGCAACACAAAGGCTTTGATAACAAATGGTTACAATGGATAAAATCTATTTTGCAATCTGGCACTTCTTCAGTCTTGCTTAATGGGGTTCCTGGTAAAGTATTACATTGTAGAAGAGGTGTTAGACAAGGGGACCCTCTCTCTCCTCTTCTTTTTGTACTTGCAGCTGACCTTTTGCAAAGTATTGTAAATAAAGCCAAGGATCAAGGGTTGTTGACACTACCCATCTCTGGACCGACTGAAGATTTCCCTATTGTACAGTACGCTGATGATACCCTTCTAATCATGGAAGCTTCGGCACCGCAACTCTTTGTTCTGAAATCTCTTCTCAATACTTTTGGTGACTCAACTGGCTTAAAAGTAAACTATGCAAAGTCAGTTATGGTTCCCATAAATGTATCAGATGAAAGAACTCAACATCTTGCAGCAACCTTCAATTGCAAAGTGGGAACACTTCTTTTTACCTATCTTGGTCTTCCCCTAGGAACAACTAAGCCGAGTATCACAGATTGTATGCCTCTAGTACATAGAGTTGAAAGGAGGCTTGTGAACACCTCAAATTTCCTAAATCAAGGAGGTAAGTTACAGATGGTTAAGTCAGTCCTCTCATCAATGGCCACTTTTTTCATGTGCTCCATAAAGGTGCCCATCGGGATCATTGAGCAGCTAGAGAAGTATCTTAAACATTGCCTTTGGAGAGGTTCGGATATAAATGCAAAAAAACCCTCACTTGCTGCCTGGAAAATGGTTATAAAGCCAAAGAAAGATGGTGGTTTAGGAATACAAGATCTCAGAATCCAAAATGATGCTCTTCTCATGAAAAACCTGCACAAATTCTATAATAAGGTTGATCTTCCATGGGTACATCTTTTATGGCATCACTACTATAATAATGGAGAACTCCCAGGTTTTAGGAAAAGGGGGTCTTTTTGGTGGCAAGATATTATGAAACTTCATGATCAATATAAAGGTTGGTCACAAGCCAAATTGGGTAATGGCACCTCCATCCTATTCTGGTTGGATATGTGGGAAAATCAATGTCTGCAACATAAGTTCCGTGAACTTTTCTCTTTTGCAAAGGATCCAAGAATCACTGTGCGGAAAATGGTTGCAGCTCAACAGAGATATCAACTTTTTCATTTGCCTTTGTCCCAGCAAGCTTTAGAGCAGTTTAATGAAATGAATGTTATCATCCAAAATCTAATTCAAACTGAAGAAAATGACAGATGGAACTATATCTGGGGAAACTCTATTTTCTCTTCAGTCAGATTTTATAAATTAATGATTGGCAGAAGACATGTTCACCCGGCATATAAGTGGCTCTGGTCTTCCTCTTGTCAAATGAAACATAAAGTCTTTTATTGGCTATATCTGAAAGATAGGGTGAATACAAGAAACCTTCTCCAAAGAAAGAATATGGAAATTGACTCATATGATTGTGAGCTTTGTTTATGGCAGGAAGATGAAACAAGACACCACCTCTTCCTTAACTGCAATTTTGCTAGAAGGTGTTGGGAGACCATTGGAATTCAAATGCAGCAAAATTCAAGGCCTCTCCGCACAATAAACAGGCTCAAGAGGGAACTAAATGTGGACTTCTTTATGGAAATTATCATCATCATGACATGGTGCATTTGGACGACCAGGAACGATTGGATTTTCAATCAAATTCCTCCAACAGTCATAGATTGCAAAAGAAAGTTCAAAAATGAGTTCTCGCTTCTGTTGCACAGAGCGAAACGTAGATATTTCCCAGATATTCAGGAATGGCTAGATTCTGTAACTTGATTTCTTTTGTTTTCTTTTCTTTTATACTTGTAAACTCTTTTATCTATAATATATTATAATCAGTAGGGGCGCCTTGCCCCTCCTGTTGCCTCAAAAAAAAAAAAAAATCTGAGCAACTGTCTTCTTGTTGTATAGGGCAAAAGAGAATAACTCTGAGAATTTGAAATTGGGGATCTACCCATTCCAAAGATCTGCCAAAAAAGGATAGTTTCTCCATCTCCAACTTGAGCTATTGCAATTCCTTTATATGTGTCAAGCAGTTTCAAAATGTCCCTCCACCAGAGGGAGCCCTTTTTGGTGCTGCCTCCGAGTTGGCCATTTGGGTAGTAAAGACTCCAGACCAACTTGACCCATGGAAGATCATGTCTATTAAAGAACTTGTGAAGGTATTTTAGCAAAAAAGCATTATTGTGGGTTTCTAGCTTGATGACTCCCAGACTACCCTCACATTTTGGCCTACATACCAATTTCCATGTGGCTGGGGGAGGCTTATTGCCTCGAAGCCGGAAGGAGACCTGAGACACAGAGGAGACGCGACGGACGAGGAAGACGAAGGAACAGGGTAAGGGTCGTCGCCCTCACCATCCAGCTGCTGCTGCCGCTCCCAATCTCCACAATGGTCGCCATCCTGTCGGATTGAGGCACCGCCGTCCCTCCCAATCTCTACGACGGCCGCCGTTCCTCTCAATCTCCACGACGGCCGCCGTCCCGTCGGATTGAGGCACCGCCCTCCAGCAACGCCGAGGCAGCCTTTGACCTTCCGGGCGCGCCGAGGTGAGAGGGGCGCGCTGCAGCGAAGTTGATGAGGGCGCCAGGTCGACGGGAGCGGAGGGATCGGGTGCCGGATCCAAATGGGGCAGGAGCGGCAGGAGTGGGATTGGATCTCGCGGAGGAGACGAGGCTGGTGTGAAGACGCCATGGAAGAGGGAGAGGTGGAATATCGCTGCTGCCCACCAACCGCATTTACGTCGGTTGCATGAATGTGCCGGTGGTGGAAGGATGCATTGCATCGGATAGAGTCAATGGAGTTCCCCGATGCAGCAGCCGTACAACAAAATATTTTCACTCCAAAGAAGTTTAACCGGGAAACAAACACGCCGCTGATTTTGATCGCACGGTAAGAATCCATGGTAAGACGTGGACAGGGGGTGCGGCATGGGCAGGGAGCTCGAGTAGAGGAGAAAATAATTATCTGTCTGTTGGGCCTCTTTGAATTCTGAAATGTAAATGAATTGATCACTGATCTAGGGCCAAAACGAAATGGGCTGACTGCTGGCAACAGGCCCACCATGGGCCGAAACAAATGGGCTAGCAGCTGCCAATAAAAAAATATTCCAAATGTTATGGGCCTCTAGTTGGGCTCGGCCCAATTAAAACCATGACGGGAAAGAATCTGTGACAAAAATAAACCATCACAAAAATCGACACGTCAGCATGTAGGATATAAAATATAAAATGCGATGTCAGCAACTTTGTGATGAAAACAGACTCCACGTGGCAGTCCTGGGAGCATTTTACAACACTCCCCCTTGGGCTCTTTATCGTGATAAGTATGCCTCATAAAAACTCCTAAAAACCCAGCGGGAAAAATTGGAGAAAAGAGCACATATTACCACCACTTGTATGCACACATTGTCTCGTTAAAAACCTTATTGAGGAAACTTCATGTGAAAAACTCATAAGGGAAAAAGAGTGCAATGTTTTTAATCTTCATGATTAATGTTTATCAATCTTCATGACTGATATGAATTATCTTCGAGATAACTCATTTAGTTCGGGAATGTGATGTACTTAGGGAAGTTCTCCTCCTGTTCCAAGCACTTCTCTAAGTCTCCTCATGCCAATACCACGCCGACACTCTTCGAGAGTGCGGGAAGGTAAGGCCTTTGTGAACATATCTGCGAGATTGTCACAAGATCGGACATGTGTTACTAAAATCTCTCCCTGCACTTGCATTTTATGCGTGTGGAAGAATTTTGGTAACATATGCTTTGTCCTGTTCGACTTTACGTATCCCGATTGTACTTGTGCAATACAAGCTTTATTATCTTCATAGATAATTGTAGGGGATGGAGTATACGTCACTCCACTGGTCTTCATTATATGGCTTGTCATCCTCCTGAGCCAGGCGCACTCCTTTGCAGCTTCAAATAATGCGATGATCTCCGAGTAATTTATCGATGTAGCAACCAATGTTTGCTTCGTTGACTTCCACGAAATTGCAGTTCCTCCAAATAAAAACACATATCCCGTCTGAGATATTGATTTATGTGGATCAGATAAATATCCAGCATCAACATAACCCACAAGGGTTAATTCCCCATTCTTCTTGAAAAATAATCCAAGGTCTTCAGTTCCTCTCAAATATCGGAGGATTTGCTTGATGCCATTCCAATGCCTTCGAGTCGGTGCTGAGCTATATCTTGCAAGTAGATTAACAGCAAAAGCTATGTCGAGCCTTGTACCATTCGCAAGGTACATCAAGGCTCCAATGGCACTGAGGTATGGATATTGAGGTCCCAATAATTCCTCATCTTCCTGCTTCGGTCTAAAAGGATCTTGATCTATATCAAGTGATCTCACCACCATAGGTGATCGGAGTGGATATGCTTCGTGCATATTAAATCTCTCTAATACCTTCTTGATATAGTTTGATTGGTGCAAGAGTACCCCTTCAGGAGTATGTTCAAGTTGCAAACCTAAACAATATGTAGTCTTGCCCAAGTCTTTCATTTCAAATTCAGTCTTCAAGTATGAGCAAGTCTCTTCAATTTCATTGGTAGTACCAATAATGTTCAAGTCATCAACATAAACAGAGATTATGCAAAAGCCTTTCTCTGATTTCTTTATGAATACACAAGGACAATCTTCATTCTTCACAAATCCCTTTTCCAAGAGAAATGTACTGAGCTTGTTGTACCACATTCTTCCTGATTGTTTCAAACCATATAGTGACTTCTGTAATTTGACACTATATAATTTGCGGTCATCTTCATTTGGGACTTTAATACCTTCTGGAACTTTCATATAGATTTCTGTATCTAATGTTCCATATAGATATGCTGTGACCACATCCATAAGTCGCATCTGCAAATTCATATTCACCGCCATTGAGATCAAATACCGGAATGTAATTCCATCCATTACGGGAGAGTAGGTTTCTTCGTAGTCAATGCCAGGTCTCTGCGTGAAACCTTGAGCTACGAGTCTCGCTTTATATCTAGTCACTTCATTTTGAGCATTTCTCTTCCTGACAAACACCCATTTGTGACCTACTGGTTTAATGCCAGTTGGTGTAAGGTTTACACTACCAAACACTTCTCTTTTCTTTAGCGAGTTTAACTCTGCACAGATTGCATCTTTCCACTTTGGCCAATCAGGACGCTTCTTGCATTCCTTCATTGATTTTGGTTCAGATTCCAAATCAATTTGTGTTGCAATCATTTCGGCAAATTATGTATTGACTTCAAGTGTCTTTCTATTATATACCACTCCCGTCTCAACATAATTCGTTGAGTTTTCATTTCCTTGATCCTCATTATCAATAGATACATTGAGGTCAGGAATTTCCGGTATCCCTTCGTGAGATTCATGCATATTCTCACTTGGGTTTAATTCTTCAAGTCTCACCACTTCATGTGGATCACTTTCACCTTCTTTGGTTTTCTTTTGAGTATTTTGCTTAGACTTCTTCTCCGCAGGACGTCTCCTAGGAGCTTTAGCTTGAGCTTGTACTCTAGGCTTCTTGGGTGCCCTTGTAACCGGTTCGCTCCCCCTCTTCCTAGCATTCATTGCTTTTATGGAAGAAGGTTGGAATTCCATATATTCATCCTCTTCAAATGGGATTTCTATTCTTTCAGGAGCATTTAGAGCCGGTATATGAGACTTCACAATGTCTCTTGTGTTGGTGAAAGCTTCAGGCAATTCATTAGCAACTCTCTGCAAATGGAGTATATTCTGAACTTCGAGTTCAGCTTCTTTAGTGCGAGGATCCATTCCAAGGATTCCTTTAGCATCCCAATCTATTTGCCGGCATTCTTCTCTAGAGAGATACTTTCCTCCCCCTAATGCCGGGAAATGATCTTCATTAAAAATACAATCAGCAAACCGTGCAGTATGCAAGTCCCCAGTGGAGGGTTCTAAATACTTGATTATGGACGGACTTTCATATCCAACGTAAACTGCGAGTTTCCGTTGTGCGCCCGTAGCAGTTCGCTGAGGTGGAGGAATTGGAATGTATACAGCACATCCAAACCTTTGTAGGTGGGAAACATTTGGGCCCAGTTTCGATAAAGGTGCCCACATAGACCAGGACATCTTTTTCTAGAAGATGGGCCTGGCCTAATAAGCGTTTTACAACATTAATAACGATATGGGCCAAAATGGCAACGAAACAAAACGTTACAACAGTAGTCACGAAATCCTGTCGTGATGGGAGTAGTAACGAAAATCCTAATTTTAATAACGAAAAAAATTTGTCGAAAAAGGCTATATCTCTTGTAATGCTCGCTTATAACGTGGGTGCCGACGTTGGGGCACGCGCGCGAGGTGGTTTTTTTTTGGGGGGGGGGGGGGGGGAGGAGGGGGGGGGGCGCAGCCAAGCCGTTTGGCTATCCGCGCGCCAATCGCCGTGCGGCAATAAATGGCGCGTGCTCCTTTGACGACGCGGGGAGGTGGGAACGGCCTGGAGCTTCAGCCTCCCGCGCCTTCTCATGACGCTGCACGGGAAACAACGTCCCCATTCGGTTTCCCGCAACGCCGGGCCAATGTCGCGAGAGACGTGTCCTTTTTAACACGTTGTGTGGTTGTGCAAATTATTTTCATCCTCTTGCAATGCACGTGCACTTTGCTAGTTATACCTAAATATGTCTCCATGTACCAACTAGCTGGTAAGTGGTAACTTTCTATTCAATCAAACGGATAGCTCTTTCATTCAAATGGAATGTTATATTTTCTTGGTTATATAGTATTGATTGACTAGCTCTTATGGTTGCCTCTTCTTTCTTTGGCAGGAGAGTAATAACCCTGAAGTTTAAGCTGTGTATTGGTAATCATCAAGAATGGAACTCATGAAGAAACAATGCCGCTAGGAGGTCCGGCTTTATCACTTCCCAGAAAAAAACAATATATCAATCATTTGCAGGAGCTCCCGTAAGTTTCTAGACATCCATCTCCCCCATGTCAAATGCAGAGAAAGCCAAGCCGAAATTAAATTTGCCACACGCAGCCTCGGAGCATGATTCCAAAGCTATATATCAATCATTTGCAGGAGCTCCCGTAAGTTTCTAGACATCCATCTTCCCCATGTCAAATGCAGAGAACGCCAAGACGAAATTAAATTTGCCACACGCAGCCTCGGAGCATGATTCCAAAGCAACAGGGAAACATCTGAAGCTTGGCGCTCAGGATCTCAAGGATGAATAGCTTGATTTTTGTACGCTCCGTTTAGCGTCATTATACGTGGGGGAGGAGGGAGCTCTGCTTTGATATTTTCGATCTGCGATGCTTTCTAGAAAAGTAACTGGCTCGGGTCTTTTGTAATTTTCTCCTCAGAGATTATGGTAAAGCTAGCCCACACAATATCATACTTCTGTACTATTATGTAAGGAAAAATACAAATATGCGTGCACATAGATATTCCACACGTACAAAAGGATACGGAGCAGAAGACGGTTCAAAGCCGGATCTGCTCGGGCTCCATTGCCACCATCACTGCCCAGGCGGTCGCCAATGCAACAAAGAAGTTGCGACACAAAGAAGGAAATCATCGTTGCGTATTGCTTTGAGGAGGACGACCTTAATAGAAGAAGGGACACCGGTCGGCCAGGGACACAACTTGCGTGGATTGGATCCAGCTAAGTCGCCGCAGACCGGCGAAGATGAAGACCAGATTCACCGTCAACAAGATCAGCTGTGCATCAGCAGGTCGTGTCACGCCGCCGGCATACAGTATTAACTTATAGGAGATATCGTAGACATAGAGGTCACAGGGCCTGAAGGACACCAAGCATAGCCTGACGTGGCTTGCACATGGCCTCCAGCGGAATAGACCTCGGGAGGGTGATCCCGCACCCTTGGGTCATATCAACCTTGCCGCCGTCCACTGTGTCCCAGTCGAAGCACTGGATGAGCGTCCCCAGAACCAGCCCCAGCGTCCGCACGGCCAGCGTCTCCCCGGGGCACTTTCGCCGCCCCATCCCGAATGGTATCATGAACAGGCCCTCGGCGCCTCCGCCGTCCTCAAACCGCTCTGGCATGAACGCGGCCGGGTCCGGCCAGATTGCCGGGTCCCTGTGGATGGCGTACGCGTTGACAAGTAGCACCGTGCCGCTTGGCACGTGGTAGCCGCCGATGTTGCAGTCCATGGTGGACTCGTGCGGGACCAGCGTCGGCACGACCGGGTACAGGCGCAGGGCCTCGTTGAGGATGCACTGGAGGTAGCCTAGGCGCGGCACGTCGTCGGGGGCGAGAAGGCGGGAGGTCCCCAGGGCCGCATCGATCTCCGCCTGCGCTTGCTTCAGGACCTCTGGGTGGTTTAGTAGCAGGGCCATGGCCCATTCGGCCGTGGTCGCCGTGGTCTCCGATCCCGCGGCGAACATGCTCTGCGAATCATAGATCAAGGGGCACATTATTGGTGTGGATGAGGGTTCCGGTCACTTGTGATTTTTGACTCATGGTTGTGGCCAGCCGTGTGGGGGATGATGATACTTGACACACACAGCAACGAAAGCGAGATGTATTATATTATAATACTCCCTCCCTCCCTCCCTCCCTCCATCTAAATGAATATGAGCTTTCCATTTTATTTTATTATTTTTTGATCCAACCATTGTTTTGCTAAAAATACTACTTGAAAGGGTACCTGGATAGTATTTTTAAAGATTATTTTGGAATTATAATTTTGTTAAGGGTTTTTTAATAAAATATATTTAAACCAAAATTGTAACTTTTTAGAACTCTATTACGCAAGTGGCGGCGGCAGACGGATTTAGCGTCTCGAGTTACTAGCGTTGTTGTAGGATAAGGCATATACAAAAATGACAACAAAAAAAAACTTACAAATTAGGTTTTAATTACATAACAAATTTCGTAATTATAGAATGGTTCATGTAAATAAACGTTAAATTAAAAAATACTACCTCACACTAATGGCCGTATTTTGTACCGTAAAAGCGCCCAAAATATATAAGTTGTTGAGATAAGAGTGATAGAAAAGTAGTGTAAGAAGATAAGAAGAAGAAGCACTTAGCCACTCACCGCACAAAGAGCCATAATAGTTGTATCCGTGTAGACATCAGGCTCTAGTTGCTGCAACGAGAGCAGCACGGCAATCATGTTCTTCTTCTCGCCATCGCCACTATGGGCGCCCAGCTTGTGCCGCTCCGAGTCGATGAGCCGCCGCAGGAACGCGTCCCTCCTGGCCACCGCGGCAAGGATCTTTTTCCTCACGCCGAACACATCGAACCACCGCAGCATTGGCAAGTAGTCCCACAGGTTGGCCGCGCCGATTAAGGGATTGAACTCGTCCAACGCCTTCTTAAACTCCTGCCCCTCCGGTGACATGTCCGTGTCGGCTTCGGCCTCGGCACGGGACGTCTTCGTCTGCGCGATGGTCTCCAACAGGGCGCTGAGGGAGAGCTCGAACAGCCTCCGCTTGAGCTCGACCCTCGCGGCGCGGCCCGGAGCGGCCGCGGCGGAGCGATACATCCTCCGCACCATGGCGCGCACCTCGGCGGAGACGGCCGGGAGCATGCAGGTGACGCGGTGCGCGGACAGGAGCTGCACCGTGGCGACGCGGCGGAGGTTGCGCCAGTACGCGCCGTAGCGGCACATCGGGAGTGTCGCGCCGTCGAAGGACACGAGCAGCAGCGAGGGGAAGCGCGGGCGGCTGGCGAAGCACAAGTCGTTCTCAGTGAAGCACTCCCTGGCGCGCTCAGCGGAGGACACGACCACGGCGTCGCGGGAGCCAAGACGGAGCGACAACACAGGACCGTAGCGAGCGGCGAGGCGAGCAAGCGCGATGTGGGTCGGCTTCTCGAGGAGGTGGAGGTGGCCGAGGATAGGGATGGCCGGAGGGCTCGGTGGCAGCCGATGCTTGCTCTTGCCATTGATCTTGCCGCCGAGGAGGCGGTGGACCGAGAAGAGGAAGAGGAAGGTGAGGATGGCAATGTATGCCAGCTCCATTGTCATTGTGTTGTGCTTGCTCTCGACCTATGTATATATGTTGGGTTGGATTATATGTGACGAGGCTCTGCACCTCGGCCACTCCGCGCAAATTTGGCATTTAGTTTACATACGCAATCACTTACGTATGCGGAAGCGCATGATGAATCACTGATGATAGCTCTGCTCATGATGCCACTCCACCATGCATGATGCCAAAGGAAGCTCTGCTCACTAACCATTTCGTGAGGATTCAGGACAAGGACGTTCCCCGCGAAGCTCATCTCAACTTACGCCATCTTAATCGGCATCGGCTGCGCGTCTCTCGCTGAACTGGATCACCACCGAACTGTGCGGCTTGGCCCGTCATCAAGCAGGACGGACGTTATCGCTGGCATCCACTGTCTCCAGCACTGTGCTGAATGGGCCCTTCACAACCTCAATGGTGGTCTGATTAATTACACTGCTCGCCAAGAAAGACCACCACCGATTTTTCACAAGCTCAATGGTTCGGCTGTACTGTAGACCGGCACCGATTTTTTTTTTTTTAAGCAACAGGAGGGATGAGCCCTACTGATTAAATATATTAGGAAAAATAAAAATAATTACAAACGAGAGTTCAACCAGTGTTTAATCTCAGGAAAGTAACTACTTTTAGCTCTATGCAAAAGACGAGAGAAAACAGCAATGAATCTCTCTTTACATGCTGGTACTCGAGGATCCACCTCATTAAAAATCCAATCATTCGGAGTCCTCCAAATACTCCACGCCATGGTGATATAATGATCTCCAGGAAAAAAGGCACCGCAAGCTGCTTCTTGAAATGCATCAAAGTTTGCAGAGGGGACAGCTACCTTCTGACTTGCAACCCCATAGACTCCCAGCATCTCCTAGCAAATGGGTATTTCAGAAAGAGATGTTCCAGAGTTTCATCCCTCTGCCATATGAATAACTCATAAGAGTAAGAAGACAGTTGCATGTTTCTCATCTTCAACAGATCTCTGGTACTTAGTCTACCTTGTAGAAGCCAGAAAAAACCTTGTGTTTTGGTTGACAGGAAGATTTCCATAACCATCTGAATATAGGGTGGATTTGAATGTGACCCATTAGATACTTATAAGCCTTACCTGCTGAGTAGGAGGAATTTCCCCAGATGTAAGTCCAAATGTGTCCTTCCCGTCTGAGACAGGGTCATCATTTATAAGTGCTAGACAATCCTTATACGGAGCATAAGCTTCAACTGTCAGGGGGAGTTGAAAGGCTTGAGAGAAAAGCTCGAAATGATAAATCTGAGCAACTGTCTTCTTGTTGTATAGGGCAAAAGAGAATAACTCTGAGAATTTGAAATTGGGGATCTACCCATTCCAAAGATCTGCCAAAAAAGGATAGTTTCTCCATCTCCAACTTGAGCTATTGCAATTCCTTTATATGTGTCAAGCAGTTTCAAAATGTCCCTCCACCAGAGGGAGCCCTTTTTGGTGCTGCCTCCGAGTTGGCCATTTGGGTAGTAAAGACTCCAGACCAACTTGACCCATGGAAGATCATGTCTATTAAAGAACTTGTGAAGGTATTTTAGCAAAAAAGCATTATTGTGGGTTTCTAGCTTGATGACTCCCAGACTACCCTCACATTTTGGCCTACATACCAATTTCCATGTGGCTGGGGGAGGCTTATTGCAATTCACATATGAGCCACGCCATAAGTAGTGTTTCCTGTATGTATTCATTTGTTTAATGACTGTTTTGGGGATTCTCTGAATGCACATATAGAAGGTGGGCACATAGCAGTACTCAGCATCCTTCTATCAATTCTATTTACCAAAGGAAGATAATCCTCCACTCTAGGTTTATTAATCCCAAGGGGAAGGCCGAGGTAGGTAAAAAGGAAAGTCCCAACTGAACATCTGAAGTTTTGGGATAACAGCTAAACCTTACCGTTCTCCACATTGATAGGCACTAGCATGGATTTGCTGTAATTTATATTTAGACCAGTGGAGTCAACAAGAGTATTTAGGAGGGCTTTCAGAGCAAAAAGCTGTCTAGGGCAGGCTTCCATAATAAGGACACTGTCATCTGTATACTGTATGATGGAGAAATCTAAACCAGCACCCATATTCAAAGTTATTACCTGCACATCATGATTGCACCGCTATTGTTTCATTTATGACAAAATGCTAGAAATAAAAAAACGTATGTGTTACTTTTCTTCTATTCTTATGTAGGTTTGAGTTTCAGTAGCTTTTCGGTTTCCAGTGTCAATGTTTCTTTGATGCCTCAGGTCTCAGCCCTAGTAAAGAATAGTGGTTAACGAAGCAGATCAGCTTCTGCATGGGCACAAGTGCAGTAACGCTGTACTTTGCTTGGCTGTTGACGGTCATTAAAACACAAAATGACCATCAACATACCGGTAAATAAAAGGTATGCACCAATGTTTTACGCATTAAACTAATAAAGTTCCACAAGTTTTGGATGTAAGTTTGTTTTGCAAGGTACATAAGAATATTGGTACAAATGTGTTTATACTCATAAAGAAATAGCAAATGCCCAAAAGAACAAGATAAACAAGATCCTGCTCCGACATCTCGACAACGTTCAAAGCAAGAAACAAGGAATGACATAGAAATCAATAAAATAATTATTCAAATCAGAGATTTGATGCCTTCATGTCAAAGCCCTCGCCGAGATTTGATGGACTTTTGGATCACCCAATTCGGAGTCCAAGAGCAGAAGTTATGCCAATTGCAAAATTGAGAGTCGGGCTGAAAAACAGTAGGCCGGCCGGCCGGCCTGTGATTGTCTCTATTGGCTTCGATCTTCCTCCAGTGGGCCACATACACCCCAAAATATCTAGCCCAAGTGCCTATCAAGGTGGAAGACCAACCGACATTATAAAGTGGGCTTTTTGGACCAAAACTTGACCCTTACTTCACTTCTGCCGCCATCAGACATCAACCGACCTCGGAACCGACCTTGGGAGATGATCTAGAGCGTCCACGCGAGAGGCGGTGGCCATCCAAGGGAGCGGATGGCCGGCCGGCCTGACGTTTCGTGCAACCAACGTCATCTTTTCTCTACTTGACGTGCCCGCCACTCTACTTCATTTGGGGCTATAAATACCCCCCCTCTCGCCGGTTCTAAGTGTACCTCATGGAAGAAATATTCCACTTGTGTAGTTTAGAATAGGATTAGTATTTTAGTTGGGAGTTAGAGTAGAAGTAAGAGCTTCGCTCGAGATTTCAGAGCCATCTTCGAAAGTTTTGGTAAAGCTCTCATGTATCTTTACCTTTTCTTTTGTACGAATTATTAATATGAATATCTCTCCCTATTTATTTGACTCGGAATCGCTTTTATTTTATGTTATTACTTTGAGTGATTGCTCTAGTAAAGTTTCTGTGTTGGATCCACGTTTGTGTGAGATAGATATGAATGAGTTGACTGATGGTGAATGCCTACAGAATTCGTTTAGATTTATCTTGCATGATTTGTCTGTCCCGTTAGCTAAGGATAGATTATCTAGGATGAATGTTTGTGTGGATCAAAGAATCATGCTAGACGTGAGTTTGCACCCGCCCTTACGGAGGATGGTAGCCCCTCGTGTGACAAGCGAGATCGGCCTCTGCAATCCACCACGTTCAAGGTCAGTTTAGTAGGGATGTCTATGACATGTAGTCAGTCTTGGTAGTTAAATCTAATTTTCGGGTTTGCTGCTAAGACGTGCGTGTGCCCTGATGCACGAAAATGTATCTTTTGTATAATCTCGAGTAGATAATTTTAAACTATTAGGAATCTGAATATAAAATACTTAGGACGGATATATTTTAGAAATCCTAACTTCACTCGTTGTTCTCCCAAACTAAATGCTAACTCCTTGTTATCTGTATCGATGGATGTTATTCCTGAGTACCACACATACCACATATTTGTATCCTTGCTTTGGTCTAGATTGTAACGTTATAAATAACAGATGTTTCCTTGTTAACTCATGATATTCTTGTCCTGCTTCCCTGTGGAAAATATAAATACGATACCCTTGGAATACTCCCAGATGAAATGCTACAACGGTGTTCCGTGCGCTTGCGGAGTTAAATTAATCTCTGTGCGTAAGAAACGCCAACAAGCATTTCCGGCGCCGTTGTCGGGGAAGCAATGGTTTAAGATATCTTTGATTGCCATCGACTATCTGCTATGTTAATTTGCTGCTAGCCTTAGCAATCCACCTGCATTTTGTGTGAGCATATCATCGTCACATTTGCATTATTTCCTTTTCAAACCATCTGCATGTTTGATTTCCCTCCATCCCACCCACTGCATTTAAAAAAGAACACACCGAGTGCCCAATCATCGACCACGGGTTTTGAAAAAAAAACTAATATATATAAAAAAAGAGAGAGAATCCAAGTGCCCAATCATAGGCCAGGGATTTTTGCAAGAATTTATGACAGAAAGAAGAAAACATATGTGGTGCAACCAAGGTGTTCAATGAAGAAATCAAAAAACTTAGCCTTGTATTCGATCACAAAGGCTAAGCTTGGGGAGGAACCGTCAGGTACGCAATTGCATTTATTCCATGCTTTCCTTGTCTTATACCCTCTCCTTTCGAAAAAAAACAATAAAATTAAATAATAAAAATGTTGTCTGGTTGTTTTGCTTCATTGATAGAAAGTATATTTTTTTTATGAAAAATAAACTGCAATTTTGATCATACCCTTGTTCTTGAACTCCTTCTCATACATGGGTGTTGATTGAATTGTTAGTCATAAATCAAAATGCCTACATCTTTTTCTGTTGGTTGGGTGAGTCACTTTTGTGTCTATGTTCTTTTTAAGATTATGCCCGGTGGTAGTTCGAATAACAAAAAAGCACACACCTCTATAATGATTTAATGACAAAAAGAGAGTATCGTCGCACTGCTCTCCTTACACAATTGATCAAATTAGACATGGTGTCTAGGTTGATTAATGAAACTATAAGAGATGTATCCGATGTAGACCAATATGTTTATACTAACCATTGCAGGGATCCCTCTAAGAGCAAACCAAGTACATTAGGCAACATGAAAGGCATACAATTCAAGAAGGATAAACCAACAAGGCGATACCAGTACCTTCAAATAAAAGTTTTTTTTTCGCTTAGACTTGCACATTGTTGCAAGATCTAAGCTTGAGAAGGGACTGCCAGGTAATAAGCGCCTCTATATATAATATACCCTTCTTGAATTATGCCCTTTCCCTTTATAAAAAAAATAAAAATATTAGGTTCTCGACATAGCCTAATAGGGGGCTAGCCACTTGTATCACCCTCATTCTTTTTGCAGATACAAGAAGAATGGAGGAAGCAGCCTATTCAAGCTTAAGTCTTGCAAAGACTTAAGCTTGGGGAGGACCCCAGGTAAGTACTTCTATCGATCAATAACATACTCACTGTTTTGAATAAAATGTTAGAATCTTGGTGAATGCTACACTTAAAGGAAATGATGATTAGTTACATGATAGCTCTCCTTGTGTAGCATTGATGCAACCTCTACTCCTGACATGTGTGTTATTTATATTCGAGCATAGTCACATCACCAGTGTTGCTGCATTTTTGTGGGTTGCAAATATCACATCAAGTCTAAGCATTATGGATTATGATATGGCATGATTAGGACTTGTTGCAATTTCTTTAGCTTGGTGAAAACTTCAGAGATGTTTTTATTTAAATTGCTGCAAGTACCTAAAAACCCTTTCATTTTGTAAACACTTCCCTTGTGAGGATTTATTGACCTACCAGAGCCATATCATGAAAATATTCGAAACAGTCCCACTCATAGCCATTTGCTCATGCGTTGAGTTTTGTTAAGGTTTAAATGATTTTGAGAGTAAGCACCCTTTATCTCGGTCGTCTTTCCTTCGTGAGTATTTGTGTTTCTTCCCACCAAAAAGGAATGTTTGAAAATTCGAACATCTCCATATCATTCCACTCATCATTTGCAAAACTTTTGTCTATATCAAAAAGCTCAAGAATATTTCAAAATGCTCGTGAACCTATCATCGCTATTGCCTCATGCATCATGGAGTCTAAAAAAAAAAAAGGAGACTCCATGGTTTGTATCCAGAAAGGCATTATAGTTCTTATCATAAACATCTTGAGCATAAGCATAAAAGAAGACCAAAGTTTGCAAAACCATCTCCATTAGTGTGTGTTCATTTTCTTCCCCTCCATCACCATTTTTCCATATGACTGAGATGCAAGGTGTTGCTATGTCTCTTAAAATTTATTCTTTAGCTTTACAATATACGCATGACAAATGTGCATTTCATTACCAAGCTCCACATACAAGCCTTATTTGATAGAAGGTAGGATTTGAGTGAAGCTTGTTGGAATAGACTCACTACAAGGAAGGAAAGTGTGAACCAAAACAAAGGAGAAATTTTTACCTTGTCTTGCAGCACATAAAAACTCTGGACATACACCTGCTATAATTGTTTGACTTGTTCAAAAGTGCTTTTCTAATCTTCAATGCTCTATGACAAGGTGAAGCATACACGCCCCACATATGTGCAACACTTGTGAATATTCCATGCTCTTGTATACTTGACACCATTTAGGGAGTACGTGGTTGCATATTTATTACCCATGGGGCACTGTCTTTTGTAATTCCTGATCCGACGGTGCCTAAATTTTAAGTTTGCTTGGGACGAGCAAAGTTTAAGCTTGGGAAGGTTGTTGACGGTCATTAAAACACAAAATGACCATCAATATACCGGTAAATAAAAGGTACGCACCAATGTTTTACGCATTGAACTAATAAAGTTTCACAAGTTTTGGATGTAAGTTTGTTTTGCAAGGTACATAGGAATATTGGTACAAATGTGCTTATACTCATAAAGAAATAGCAAATACCCAAAAGCACAAGATAAACAAGATCCTGCTCCGACATCTCGACAACGTTCAAAGCAAGAAACAAGGAATGATATGGAAATCAATAAAATAATTATTCAAATCAGAGATTTGATGTCTTCATGTCAAAGCCCACGCCGAGATTTGATGGACTTTTGGATCACCCAATTCGGAGTCCAAGAGCAGAAGTTATGCCAATTGCAAAATTGAGAGTCGGGCTGAAAAACAGTAGGCCGGCCGGCCGGCCTGTGATTGTCTCTATTGGCTTCGATCTTCCTCCAGTGGGCCACATACACCCCAAAATATCTAACCCAAGTACCCATCAAGGTGGAAGACCAACCGACATCACAAAGTGGGCTTTTGGGCTAAAACTTGACCCTTACATCACTTCTACCGCCCCCAGACATCAACCGATCTCGGAACCAACCTGCCCCCAGACATCAACCGACCTCGGAACCAACCTTGGGAGATGATCTAGAGCGTCCACGCAGAAGGCGGTGGCCATACAAGGGAGTGTAGGGCCGGCCGGCCTAACGTTTCGTGCAACCGACATCATCTTTCCTCTACTTGACGTGCCCGCGACTCTACTTTATTTGGGGCTATAAATACCCCCTCTCCCGCCGGTTCTAAGTGTACCTCATGGAAGAAACATTTCATTTGTGTAGTTTAGAATAGGATTAGTGTTTTAGTTGGGAGTTAGAGTAGAAGTGAGAGAGCTTCGCTCGAGATTTCGGAGCCATCTTCGGAAGTTTTGGTAAAACTCTCTTGTATCTTTACTTTCTCTTTTGTAAGAATTACTAATATGAATATATCTCCCTATTTATTTGACTCGGAATTGCTTTTAGTTTATGTTATTACTTCGAGTGATTGCTCTAGTAAAGTTTCTGTGTTGGATCCACGTTTGTGTGAGATAGATATGAATGAGTTGACTAATGGTGGATGCCTAAAGAATTCATTTAGATTTATCTTGCATGATTTGTCTGTCCCATTAGCTAAGGATAGATTATCTAGGATGATTGTTTGTGTGGATCAAAGAATGATGCTAGACGTGAGTTTGCACCCGCCCTTACGGAGGATGGTAGCCCCTCGTGTGACAGGCGAGATCGGCCTCTGCAATCCACCACATTCAAGGTCGGTTTAGTAGGGATGTCTATGAAATGTAGTCAGTCTTAGTAGTTAAATCAAATTCTCGGATTTGCTGCTAAGACGTTGGCGACGTTTATCGCTTAATTTTATCGCCAACACTAGTCAATTAAAGCCATCAATCAAGGATAAAATGAACATTATTTAACATTAATGGCTTTCCATGAGTTTTGTTGGTAATATTTGACTGCAGGGAGTAATATGGATCAAAAGCACGGCAAATGGGGGAAAACCACAGCCGGCCGGCCCAATCATAGGTCAGCCGGCCTACCCTGGCTTCAGCTAAGGCCCAGGTTCACCCCAGAGGCAACACACAGCTCCCACACGTAGAATTCAAGGCCCAGACCAGCAGGAGGCAACTGACATTTCAGAATTTGGGTTTTTGGGCCTAAACTTGAAGGCCACGTCGTTTCTGCCGCCCCCACGCACCAACCGACCATCCAACCGCCATCGGGAAGCAATCTGAGACGTCCAGGACGAAGGCGGTGGCGAACCGCCACAATGGATGGCCGGCTGGACCCCTAGTAGGCCGGCCGGCCTAACTTGGCGCGTCCGCCACTCTACCTTCAGCTATAAGATGCTCCCTGTCCTAGAGTCTCTATAAATACCCCTAACTCGCTCCAGAACAACTCGCACCTTGATACATACTTCAATTAGATACATTTTCCTAGCGGAGTGTTGTCGTAGTGAGTGAGTAGGAGGGGAGGAGAGCCGGAGGCCCCGAATATGTCGGGGCTCTGCTTCTGCTTCACCTCGGGTATGCTTCCTGCCTGGGAGTAGTCTACCTCGTCTTTCAGGCCGGGCAACATGTAAGGAGATTATTGGTCGGGCAATAAAGTAAGGTACTCGGCTCAATTTTATTTGTGGGATTCAGGTTTGTAGTAAGTATTTATTTATTTACTGCATTGACTAGCGCTATCAATTATAGCTAGTTGTAATGATAGGTGTAGACGTTGTGTTTAGACTTAGAGTTATCCCTGATTTGCTCTTAACCCCATGGAGGATGGTAGCCCCTCGTGTGACAGGCAAGATCGGCCACTGCAATCCACCACGTCCGGGTTAACGTTAGTAGGGATGTCTATGACACGTAGTTAGTCTTAGTAGTTAAGCTTAGTTTTCGAGTTTGCTCCTCTGACATGCGTGTGCCCCGAAACAAATAATAGAGTAGGACCTTTACCGAATTGCCCAGCCATATAGTCCCTTATCATTAGATTGCCTGGCCAGAAGACCTTTTTATTATTATTGCACTTCACTCCTACCTGTGTGCCCCCTTTTCCGGATAATTTACTAGGATTAGATTTTTTTTTTACACTGTTCGTTCCCTGTGGATTCGATACCTTAGAAATACTCCTAGGTGAAAGCTACATCGGTATCCGTACATTTGCGGATTAATTTCTGTTAGGCCTTAGGACTGCCAACAAGCTTTCTGGCGCCGTTGCCGGGGAACGATAGCTATTTTAGAATTTCGAACCTAGAGTCGTCCGTTAAAGGGTTGTTTTTATTTCTACTATTTTCTTTTTGTATTTATTTTTTCCTTTTTATTGTTATCATCACCACACTATGGACACACCATCGATCTTCGACGCCATGGTTCCGAAAGGAGCATTATTGGAGCCTCCACCAGCATCAAAACCAATCACCGCTCCAAGCTATGAGATTCGTCCTGAGCTGATAGAATTGGTCAGGAAGACTTTATTCAGTGGGAAGATAATGCAAATCCATATCAACACTTGCGCTACTTTGAGCAGCTCTGCGCCACTGTGGTGACCTCAGGCGTCCCACAGGATAGTTTCAGGTGGATGTTGTTCCCATTCTCCATCACTAGCAAAGCAGCTCACTTGTACTATCTGCATGTGAAGCAAGCAGAGAGACTGGCCTACGCTCAGAAAGCTCTTCTGCCTTCATTACATCCCTCTCTCACGAGTAATTACTCTTTGCAAGAAGATAATTAACTTTGAGCAGGAAGTGATGAGTCATTAGGAGCTGCCTGACATCGTTTCTTCTCATGCACTCACGAAGGTCCAGATTTGGAAAATTCAGCACCCATCCTCCTTCAACACTTCGCTACAGGATTAAATTCTCAAGGTAACTTTCTTGATATGGCCTCGAGAGGTTCTTTCCTGTACAGAACAAGCAAAGAAAGATTTGAGGTTGTTGAGAAGATCCTTAGTAATCTGAATGCCTATGAAGCATGCGCAGCTGAATAGCCAATAGAAGAAATCCAGGCTGTCTCACAGGCACCTTCGATTAGCGTACCAGAGAAAGAACAAGAAGCAAATGCAGAACCACCTCACTCAGAGTCTCCTGCCATCACAATCCCAGAGACAAGAAGAAAACAAGAACCTGAGCAAAAGTTCTTCTTTGATTGCCTGACGAATCCACGGCTCTTTCAAGATGACCAACTTCTCTCTGAAGGACAGAATCAAGTTGAGTCCATCCTCCCCATAGTACCATATGAGAAAGATGTTAACATGATTTTGGTGATACAAGAAATTAGCCCATGGAAAAGAATTGTTGTCTAAACAAGGTTGAACTTGAAGAGCTAGATTGGGAGGATAAAATAGAACATGACGAAGGGCTGCATCAACTCTGCTATCCTCAGTAATGAATGGCTTCAAGACTCAGAATGCTCGGAAGAAATTATAAAGCTACACCCAAAGCCCAATAGCATTCGACTTAGCTACAGGAAATGGACTCAGGAAAAAGCCATTTATGATCTGACAGCCAAGATCAACATCTTGTCAAAAGAAGTGGCCCAGTCCATGAAGCTCCCATTGACCAGCCTGATCCCATCACAGAAAAGGTTGTCATATCAGAACACGCTCTACCAAGCCGAAAGGGTTCTCAGTGGAGTAAAAGTGGAAGTAAACCAACAAATCATGTTCCTAAGTTTCCACATTTTTGACATTTCCGAACCAACCTTCACCCTCAGAGGAGTACCCATTGGAACATTCACCAGACTGAGGAACACTCGAGAAAAGGTGGATATTCCTGTTGGGAATAAATGCTTCTCTGTCGACTTCGAACGTACTCTCAACACCAAGGCTGAGGGGCAAGATGAAGGGACAAATAAATCCACATCCATCGACGAGGCTGCAGCCATTGAATTCTTGGATGCATCACAGCTTGGCAGAAGTGAGGAAACGGAGTTCTTCACTGAAGAAGAAGACACCTCTCCATATGTTCCGCTAGAAAAGCAAGAAGAACCAGCTCCAACGCCTATTGAGCTCAAACCGCTGCCACCAGGTCTTAAGTATAGTTTCCTCTTCCAAGACCAAAAGACGCCTGTCATTATCAGTGACCAGTTATCAGAAAAAGAAGAGAAGAAGCTAGTAGCCATACTAGAGAAGTATCGATCAGTAATTGGCTACTCGCTGGCAGACCTCAAGGGAATCAGCCCAGAATTCTGCACGCATCGGATCCCAATGGAACCTGATCACAAGCTTGTGATAGAGCACCAACGACGTCTGAACAATGCCATGAGAGAAGTAGTAAAGAAAGAAATTTTGAAGCTACTCAAAGCAAGAATCATCTATCCCGTTCAAGACAGTCAATGGGTCAGCCCAGTCCAGGTTGTGCCGAAGAACGGAGGGATGACCGTTGTGAAGAATGAAAAAAATGAGCTAATCCCTCAGCGCACGGTGACAGGATGGCGGATGTGTATCGACTACAGGAAGCTAAATAAAGCAACCAGAAAAGATCACTACCCGTTACCCTTTATTGATGAAATGCTTGAAAGGTTGGCAAAGCATTCATTCTTCTGCTTCCTCGACGGTTATTCAGGATACCACCAGATTCCTATCCATCCTGATGACCAAGACAAAACCACATTTACTTGTCCATATGGCACTTTCGCCTATCGACGAACATCGTTTGGGCTTTGCAATGCACCTGCCTCCTTCCAAAGATGCATGATGGCTATCTTCTCCGACCTGGTTAAGAAAATAATGGAAGTATTCATGGATGATTTCTCGGTCTATGGAGAAACATTCGATCGTTGTCTCCAAAACTTTGAGAAAGTACTCCAGAAATGTAAAGAGGCAGATTTGATCCTAAATTAGGAAAAGTGTCACTTCATGGTGACAGAGGGAATTGTGCTCGAGGGATAGAAGACATATTCCAAAATAGAGTACGACACTATATGACCACAGAAGACATCCAACTCTATATTGTAAGCTTCATTGGTTGGAAGCAAACTATTTTAAATGGTGAGGTAAACATAAGCATGAAAGAAAGAGATAGATTTTATAAAATATTTTTCCAATAAAGGTTATAATGTCTGGAATAGCACTACAATTTTGAAATCAAAAAGATAATTTGAACAAAGAGGGGAAAATAACAAATCTCAACAGGGGTAGATTGATCGACCTTAAATTATTGAGAGTAAATTGAGTAAAAATTTTATTTGTGGAGCCAAACAATGTGGGTTGTTCGGGCATTAAAAGAGATTTTTCCCAAAAAAATCATATCCAAAGAAACCATCATTCCTTTCTTGAACATTTGCTAGAAATTACCAAATCCTGCTCCAAAATTACAGGGTAAGGGGTACAGTAACCAAACAAAATGGCAAAAAAGAAGGGACCATAAACAATGTGAGAAAATTATATGCATCTGGCAAAGACTCAGGGCAGGTCAGCAGAAGCTAAGCTCACTCGCTGGGTTGGTCATCACCTCCTGCTCCCGTTGCTATGGCTGCTGAGGTGTCGTCAAAATCATCAAAGCTGAGGCTTAGGGCGTGTTTGGCATGGCTCCACTCCACACTGGAGCAGCTCCACTCCAAAACTCCACTCCGGAGCTGCTCTGTTGTGGAGTTGGAGCTGCTTGTGGAGGTGTTTGGCTAGAAGGTTGTACCCAGCTCTAGAAAAGAGAGTTTTGAGGGTGAATTGACATCGTCGCCCTTGATTTGCCTGATGTGTATTATTACGGTTATTGAGAGATATATACTTACTTTACTCATGCAATGTCAAATGAACTATATTTTTTTGAAGGAAATTTAATTTTTCATCAACCATAGAGTAATAATAAATTGATATTAGCATCAGTCACCTCAGTATTCCAGTCAATTTCCGGCATCTACCAATTTTCAACTCACAAAAGTTTCTCAGTACAAGGAAACAAATCCCCATTTATACAGACAACATGATATTAGCATTGTCTTCTATCAATTTTAAGTATCTACCAAACACGTACGCATCCATTTGTACAATCCCAACTCTCTGTTTCAATAGGAAAAAAAGAAAAAGAAACAAAGCAAATCTTGGGCAGTGGAAGTTGGGCAGAGGAACTTTCTCCAGGCCGGATTGGTATTCACGCGGAGGAGCAGCAGCAGCAGGGTCTTCACGCGGAGGAGAGGAAGCGCAGCAGGGTCCTGAGGTCCTCGCACGCACGAGCAGCAGAAGGCAGGCGTCGCTCTCCGTCTCTGCTTCGTCTCGTCCAGATGCGAGGCAGAGCGGGGGCTTGCGACGCAGGACGGTCGGCTGGCAGCGTGTGCCGTTGGTCGGGTCGGCGGCAGAGCGTCGATCGGGCGCGCCGGAGAGCGGGGCGGGCGGATGACTGGGTGGCTCGGCTAAGGTTGGGAGAGCCGCCATGGCCTGGGTGCTGGGGAAACGCATGGGGTGAGTGCGGGGGAGACGAGCGTGGGAGAGCGAGAAAAGAAAGAATAACACGATATAGTTTTTTTTGTAGTACACGAGTGTGTAGTGGTTGGTAATTACTTTAGAACTCACGTATACCCTCGTTTGATCGGTTTCTGGAGTTGGTTCTGAGGTGCTCCAAAAAAATGAACTACAGCTCCACCAAATCTTTGGAGTTGGGAGCTCCAAAGATTTTTAGAGTTGAGGTGTTTGGCTGGTTTTGAGATGCTCCGGACTGGAGTTCGACTCTAGAGCCATGCCAAACACGCCCTTAGCGTTTGTAGCTTGAAGCTAGCTCCCTGAATGGCTTCCACTAGGTTAGAAGCCACTCCGGTAGCTACCGTCGTTTCCTTTGTTAGCTGATGAAAAAATAGTAAGGGCGTCAATCAGTAACATGAGTACACCACATCATCCTAAGGATTAAGAAGGACAGAAATAGAAAATTTATCAATTAAAACATGAACTAAACCTTTGATGCTCATCATAACACCAAACCAGAATTCACAGCAAAGAGTATATAGGAGGGGGATGTACTATTTTCCAAAATATTCATTTCATTGTACCATAGAACTGTGTTGGATCAATTTCTAGCAATTATACACTTGCTGGTGTCTGCCTGTACAAGCTAGAAAATGAGGATTTCAGGGCACAAATTGGTGAACAGATGAAAGCTAATAATATACGAAAGAACATATTACAAAGGATAAATGAGCTATGTACAGGAAATGGACAATTTACTGATGTCTTCTTGCGTATCGTAATTTCAGAACTGCTGATTTCTTAATCTGTAATGGAAATTAGGTCACTTGGCAATGCTTTTGAAATTTTTACTTGATGAGTACCAGTTGTACATTTGTGACAGGCTCAGTATGCAGGAATTTGTGTACAGTAGCACGAAGAGAGCTTTGCCATATGAATCAAGGAACTTTGCTATCTTCTTAAATGTGAGCTCAATAAAAACGATCCAATATTTAACATGGCCTACAAAATTTGTAGTCGGGTTTTGTGACCTGTGCCTAGCTTCAAACTGCATACTTTGTCATGTCCTCTGACTTGATAAAATAATGCAGTGTATCGTAAGTTTATGATACCATAATACTATGGCGGTTATAAAATCTTAGTTTTGATGTCCAGTAAGACGTGCAAGATATGTAATGCCTAAATTGAACAGTCAATAACCAGTGTTGCAAAATAAATTTTCTTTAGTTACTTCATTAGAACT